>JAXQQM020082412.1:0-187718 GCA_034641835.2 Pinus albicaulis | reverse complement strand
TTAGGCACTTGGTCATGGATGGTGCACAAGGACTTGGATTTTTCTTTGGTTGATATAGTTTGGCATTGAATAGGATGACAACTTGGTAGAACCCATGCATTTGCATCCACATCAAGAAGCGAGGAAAATGATTCCCCCGGAGACAATTTCCTATGAAATGATTATCTTTGATTTTGTCATTGTTGTATTTTCTGCAATGAAGGCCTCAAATTTGGCTACTTGACCTGTTCAATTTTTATTGCATTTGATTATAAGATCTTTCATATAATTTTTTATACCATTTGAATGCTGTAAATAGATTTCTTATCATTGTGTTACATCCAGAAACGTGCTTTCAAGGTTTCAAATATTGTAATTAGGATTTAATGGCATAGTCAATTGATACTTCATGACAGAGAAAGAGACAATGGTCGTTATCATTGTTATGTTTGAATAGGTCATTACTTAGTATAGTATGAATGGGTTCAATGGTAAAGAATATGTGTTTTTTTTCAAGGTTATATCCTCAATTTTGAAGAGGAGAGACATTAGGGTATGCATATGCCAGTTATATTTTGTTTGTGGATAATAGTGTAAGGCTGACCAGGTATTAACAGTCTCATTCTCCAAAAAAAATTGTAAAATAAAAAACTTCACATGATATTAGCAGTCTCGTTTTCCATTATACAAATTAAAGAGAAAAATTGAATAAACTAAAAACTAAATAAGTTGAAAAACAATATAAAACAAGTGATGAAATGAAAGTAAAACTACCATACAAAACCATGATAAAATTGAATACTAAATTACCAGGGAAAGGGTTTATGGAATGAAAATTATTGTTGGGAAAACAGTTATAAGTAACTAATTTCAATTTCAAACTAGGACATGGCCACCAATTGACTCATACTCATTTGTATCATTTTTGAAGTGTAGAATAGTTAATGATGCCACTTTGAGATCATTTAAATCTCGGACATGTCCTTTGAGGATGGATAATATATACGCCTTTCAAACATGCACATGCATGCATATGTATTCCTTGTAATTAGAGAAGGTTTTTTAGGGTGTAACATCATAATATTTTCTGAAGGTACATTTGAAATATGTAAAGGTTTAATTTTTATTCCTTTCAAAAGATAAACGATCAATTATCTAGCAAATCTTATCTAACTTTTTGAATTAGTATATTTCTTTTGTTTATATTCTTGTATGTTTGCAGTATATTTCTCTTGTTATTTATAGTTATTCTTGTATGTTTCCAGGTTATCTATTCACTTTGTAGAACTAAAAAAGATGTAAGAGATGAGCCTTTTTAATTTTGGTTATGTGCATAAAATTTATAGGTAAACACTATAACGTTTCTTGAGTTATTTTAAAAAGATTATGCACTGCAATTTTGCAGGTTCAGAAAACCTGCGTTACTTGTGGTGTTTGTATGGGAAAGTACTTTTGTGAAAAATGCAATTTCTTTGATGATGAGGTACGTTCTTAATGTATTTTTAGGTTGAATAGCTCTGGTTCATGAAAACAAAGAGATTTACTCTCACAAAATTATAAAAATATGGTTTGGATGTATATGCTTTTGGTTCTAATTGTGCTTGCCACTTTGGTTTTCTAGGACTCAAAACAACAATACCACTGTGACGGATGTGGAATTTGCAGGTATGATTTTCTCTTTATGCATCTGATGTCTCTTTCTCTGTAGTAAAGTAATCTTTCATGCTATTGTGAAATGTATTTAGATTTATTTCTTGCAGTTGACTTTAGCTAGTTGTTCTAGTTTTTAGAACTGGTGGCAAGGATAATTTCTTCCGCTGTTATAAATGTGGAATTTGCAGGTATGATTTTCTCTTTATGCATCTGATGTCTCTTTCTCTGTAGTAAAGTAATCTTTCATGCTATTGTGAAATGTATTTAGATTTATTTCTTGCAGTTGACTTTAGCTAGTTGTTCTAGTTTTTAGAACTGGTGGCAAGGATAATTTCTTCCGCTGTTATAAATGTGGTATGTTCTTTATGACTTCTCAAATTTCCACTGCTTCTTCTCAAATTATCACTGCTTCTTCCCTTGTTTCAATGTAGTACGAGAATGATTTATTTTCTCGTGTACCTTTTTCCAGGATGTTGCTACTCTATCCTCTTGAAGGATTGCCACCCTTGTGTGGAAAAAGAAATGCACCATGGTCCATAACTTCCTTGTGTTTTGAGGTAGTCACACTTATCTACATAGTGTAGTAATTTTAGTTTTCTTTTTAAAACATAATTTAAATTTTATATTTAAGTTATTTGGATATCTGAACCCTTGTTTGTTGACTCCTTTGCAGTGTTTAATTGACTCTACAAAGGTTATCAGCGTATTGCCTTGTGGTCATACTATTCACATGAATTGCTTAAAAGAGATGCACGAGCATCTTCAGTAAGTTTCATATGTGGCCTGTTTTGTGCTCTGGCTCACAACCTCTTGAGATTTTCCATTTGTCTATAATTTCAGATTATACTTGTTGCTAGTCTATATATCTACAGTATCACAGAACTATAGATATACTTGCACTGATATACCCACTTATGGTACCTTCTCTAGCCATCTGTTGTCACATCTTGGTGCAAATTTAATTTTATTTTAAGCGTCTTTCCATTCTAAATTTTTATTTGTCTTTTGCAGATTTGCTTGTCCACTGTACTCCAAATATGTCTGTGATATGTCTGAAGTATGGGAGAAACTTGACTGAGAGGTAGCTATTTTGTTGTTATATCATTACGATATATGACAAGATAAACATCTTGAAATCACCTTGTAATGGGTTCCATAAAGAGTGGCTTATTATATGTATTTTTGCTAATTTTTATTTCTCATATTTGAAACTTGCTTTCGTCAAATGGAAATTTCGTTTTTAAGTTCCTTGAGTGGATTCTGATAAATTTCTTTTATCATGTAAGTTTCTTTGACTCTAATGCCTGAAGCTTATTGGAAAAAAATGGTAAGATGTTTGATGTTCATGTGGTATGGTTTGGAGGCATATTTTAGAGCCTGTTAGTAGCGTGAGAGAATACCTGACCACTTTCTCATTGGTCTTTTGAGCAGGTTTGGATCTTACGCAATGAATGTGGAGTAAATTCTGAAGTAAATTTTCACAATGTTGTCCACAAGTGTCGAAGTTGCAATTCTTATAACACGTGGCAGACTAGGGGAGGTCCTTCTAGAAGTTCAGGTACCTAGTCTTTGATATAATCAATGTTCAAATTCATGTATCCCTCTTTGCCACTTGTAACGTCACCTTAGCGTTGCTTATATGGCATGAAAAGCATATATACTACAAATTTTTATGCAGTGGCATTACTATAAGAATTCATGGTAACCATTGAGTTTTTGTGGCACTACTCTATAGTTATTAACATCATAAAAAAATTGATGCTATGTTCCCACTTCAACAAAGACCACAAGAAGGGAATTATTTATCCTACAGATCTCATGCCACTACAAAAAAAGTAACAAATTCTGTCCTTTTGCACATCTACAGACCATGAATTACAATGGATTGAAGGTGTCTTTTTCTGTATGTGACTTAGTCTGACCAGATACATGCAGGACTTAATTTCCTATGAAATGAAGATGTATTTTCCATTTTGGAATGGCATGTTATTTCTCAAGCAATTGACTGGTTTACAGATTTCATTTTTTGTCTAGTGATTGTTGAAATATTTTATTTGGTTGCACTAAGAGAAGAATGCAAACAAATTTGAATTTGATTCTCTTAAGAGAGAACTTTTAAAGGAACTAGATAAATCCATCTTAAGCTAAGTTTTGTTAAGTCTTCTTAAAAGAAAGAACGGTAAAAGAAAGAACAATGAAAGATAAATCCATCTCATGCCAGGATTTGATAAATAGTGAGAGGTTTATACATGGATTAAAAACATGTATTTATGAATGACTATAAAAATAGTAACAGAGATCCATTATAATAACAATTCATTAGTGAATAATATTTCACCATTTTTTTATCCATCTCAAGCTAGGATCTTTAAAGAAGTAAGAGCTATGAAAATTGTAATGGAAACTCATTAGTGAAGAATAATATGGCATGAAAAAGAAATGGTTATGGAATTATAAAAAAATCTATATTGGTGGATGAAATCAGGGTAAGTATATTTTTGGGGGGATTACTGGATTCTTTCGTAAGTAAATCGAAATTTATCACTTACCTAAATTGGAAAATCATTTCATTTCTTGTTAGGCATACTGCCTCAAGCAATACTGCATGAAAATGACTCAAGCAACAGTGCATGACAATGGATGGTGCTTTGATGCTGTTTTATGTTTATATTTATACCATCCTTTACAGCAATCAAAATTAGACTCCCTTTCCACTTCGGTGCCATGTATGGAATTTGCAGGTATTTGTAAATTCTTCCATGAGCTGAGTCAGTTTGGATGTGCGTAGCAGACAATGAGGCACAACTGTCGGTTTGGAGGTGTGTTGGGATTGTCGTATTGACTCTGTTCATTAGTTATTGGTGTTTTAATTTTTGTTCGACTTGTTCTGCTCATTGAAGAAATCGTCAGAGGCATGGGCCTTTGTGTTGGAGGATTGTTGAAACAAAATGATCTGAAAAGATCCCAATTTGTTGAAACTCCTCTCCAACCTCCATATTAGTGCTAGTAGTAGCATGAGCAACAACACTATGCTTAGAAGAACTAGAAGAACGCGTTTTCCAAACTGCACGAGACCTACTTCCCTCATGAGTCACCATGTGCCATGCTTGGTCTCGGTGGTTCTCTTCCTTCTACTCCTGGTTCAACTACCATATCTTCATTGGAACCAACAACCCGAACTCCACTAGACAACAATTCACCATTTTGTAGTAGTGATTCGCCATTTGTACTGGTGATTCGTCATGTTTTTACAAGATAATATAATCTCGTGAGAGATTCGCCATCACCATGATTTTACAAGATAATATAATCTTGTGAGAGATTCGCCAAAAAATTATATATACATATTATATTATTAATAAAATTGTCTTCCATTTTTCCTATGTATCATGGGGATTCGCCCATTTATTATATATATAAATTTAGGGGGGTTCTTAAAAGATGATGTGATAGATGGTGGATGATATCCATAAAGTGCCATAAATGGGGTCATCTTTGCTACAGTATGGAAGAAAGTGTTATATCAGCATTCAGCAAGAGGTAACTACTTGACCCATTGTGCTTGTTTATCAGATACAAAACAACGAAGATATCCTTCCAAACATTTATTTACTATCTCAGTTTGACCATCAGATTGAGGATGATAAGATGAGCTATGAGCTAATTGAGTACCCAACAAGAAAATAACTCCGTCCAAAAATTTCCAGTAAAAATGGGATCTCTGTCGCTCACAATAACCCTTGGGCTTCCATGTAGCTTTTGAATTCTGTCCATAAATGTAGTAGCAACTGTATTTGCTTTAAATGGATGAGATAATGCACAAAAGTGTGCATACTTGGTAAGTCTATCAACTACCACCATGATGACACTCTTTCCTTCGGACTTAGGTAAACGTGTGATAAAATCCATTGAAATCTCCTCCCAACGTTGACTTGGAATGGATAAAGGTTGTAGAAGTCCCGGGGTCTTAATTGTCTCCACTTTATTCTGCTGGCAAACCAAACATTCTGCCACAAACTTTTGAATATCAGATTTAAGGCCATCCCAAAAAAATTATTTCTTCACCCCGTGGTAAGTTTTTAAAAATCCCGAGTGTCCTCCTAAAGGAGAAGTGTGCAGTTCCAAAAGAATATTTTGTTTTAGTTGGGAATTCCTACAAAGATATAAGCTATCTTTGTACCATAAGGAATCATTTTTCCAACTAAATGTATCAGATGTACTAGGATCTTGCTGCAACTTTTGAATGAGTGTCCATACATCTTTGTCCTTCTTCCATTCATCTCTTGCTTCCGTTATCCAATCTGGTTGGATAATAGAAATGGCACAAAGAAATGCTTCCACCTCTTCATTCTTTCTTGAGAGTGCATCTGCAACAACATTAAGTTTTCCTTTTTTGTAGATTATTTCAAAGTCATAACCCAACATCTTTGTGACCCATTTTTGCTGCTCTTCTGAAGATAGTATTTGTTCTAAAAAGTGTTTAAGACTATCATGATCAGTTTTTACCTTGAAGTGTCTTCCCATTAGGTAAGTTCGCCATTTCTTTAGTGCATGCAGTATTGCTAACATTTCCTTCTCATAAATAGGTTTCTGTAAATACTTTCCTTTGATTGGACGACTTTCAAAAGAAATGGGTCTTTCTTCTTGCATTAAAACAACACCAATTCCATTTCCTGAGGCATCACATTCCACAATAAAGGTTTTTGTGAAGTCTGGCGTAGCTAAGACTGGTGCTAGGCACATTGCCTCTTTAAGATGTTCAAAGGCCTTAGTTGCTTCAGGAGTCCATGAAAATGCATCTTTCTTCAATAATGTTGTTGGAGGTGCTGCTATTCTCCCATAATTCTTAACAAACTTGCGATAATACCCTGTTAACCCGAGAAATCCTCGCAACTTCTTTATGGTTGTGGGGACTTTCCATTCCTTAATGGCTTTAATTTTGTTAGGGTCTACTTTAACACCCTCGTGAGATACAATATGACCCAAATATTCCACCTCTTGTACTCCAAAGAAACATTTGGATTTTTTTACATATAATTGTTTCTCCTGCAATAGTTTGAGCACCCTGTCAACATGTTCAACATGATCCTTCCAAGACCTGCTGTAGATTAGTATATCATCAAAAATACTAGCACAAATTTTCTAAGGAAGGGTTTGAAAATGGAATTCATCAACCCTTGAAATGTAGAAGGTGCATTGGTAAGGCCAAAAGGCATGACCAAAAATTCATAATGACCTCATGAGTTCGAAATGTTGTTTTTGGAATATCTTCAGTCTTCATTCTAATTTGATGATATCCTGAACGAAGATCCAACTTGGTAAAATAAATTGCTCCATGTAATTCATTCAATAATTCATCAATCACAGGAATGGGAAATTTGTCTTTAATGGTGAGCTTATTGAGCTCCCTATAATCCGGACACATTCGCCATGATCCATCCTTCTGGTGTACCAATACTACAGGAGCAGAGAAAGAACTTTGACTAGGTTGAATTATACCCGCCTCTAACATTTCTGCAATCATACGTTCAATTTCGCTCTTTTGGAAGTAAGGATATCTATAAGGCCCGATGTTTGGAGGAACACTTCCTGGAATCAAATGAATAGCATGATCATGATCACGAATAGGTGGGAGTCCTTTGGGAGTTTCAAACACTTTGGAATGATTGTCCAAGACTTGTTGGAGATCTGCAGAAATAGATGATTTTGATGTCGGAACTTCTAGTGAGCATAATTGTGCAATTACGCCTCGTTGTTATTTCTTTAGAAGCTTTGTCATGACATTAGAGCTTATTATCCTTCCTGGCTTCCCTTCAATACCTCGTAATTTGATTTCCTTTCCTTCTGAAAAAAATTTCAAGAAAATTTCTTGAAAATTAAAAGCTACCGTCCTCAAAGATTGTAACCATTGTACTCCTAGTACAACATCAGCACCTCCCATAGGAATGGAAAGCATTGGACTAGTCAATACATATTCCCCCATGGTTAGCTTGATATTATGGTATTTCCCAGAGAAATTTATAGTTCCTCCATTTGCAACCATCACTTGACATTCTGGTGCTGGGTATAGGAAACAATTTAATTCCTTGGCTACCTTACAATGAATAAAATTATGGGTGCTACCTGAATCAATCAACACTATTACCTTTTTCTTCTTGATCTATCCTGCTATCTTGAGAGTTTGAGGAGTGGTAATTCCTGCCAGTGCATTACATGATATGGTCGGATTCATTTCTTCCTCTTCTATGGCTGGTTCCTGGTGTGTATCCTCTTCTTGTTCATTTTCTTCTTCTTCTTCACAATCTATGTAAAATAATTTCTTTTCAACACACTTGTGACCTTCGGTTTATTTGCTATCACAACTGTAGCAAAGCCCTTTTGCTCTTTTTTCTTCCAATTGTTGTGGTGTCAACCTTGTAGGTTGTGGAAATCTAGGCGTAGCAACACTTCCTTCTTTATAGAATTGAGTGGTAGGCTTCCTTGTCGCCATAATTTTACATTCAACTTTTCTTGCCAACCTGAATGCATTCTCTAATGAATCAGGTTCCAACACACGAACTTCATGTTGGATGTTATCCTTTAGAGTACCTATGAAGAGATCAATCATGTGTTCCTCTGGAATATCAGTTACCCTTATATTCAATTTTTGGAAGTCCTCAATGTGTTGCCCCACTAAACCCTTTTGTTTGAGATTTATCAATTGGCTAAAGAAGGTGTTGCTCTTTGTATCCTCATAATGTGCTATCATTTCCTCCGTAAAATTGACCAAGTGACAATTTTTTTACGGGAGCAAAGCCATTGATACCATACAAATGTATTTTGTTCTAAATGTAAAGTTGCAATGCGTACCTTTTGTGTGTTTTGCACGTTATGGAGATCAAAATATTGCTCCATCTGTAGTATCCATGTTACAGGATCCTTTCCATCAAACTTCCTCATATCCATCTTTGGAATATGGTGGTTCTTCCGGCCAACATTAGAGTTTATGAAATCACAATTAACATTTATTTTGTTCTCATCATGAGGTTCTTCTACTATCTTTTCACCATTAGGAAACCTTTCTTGTATCAACTTTGTCAAACCTTCCATGTCTGCTTTTAGAAAATTCTTCATGTTTTCCATTTTCTCATCAATCTTAGTTTCCATGTCATCCATCTTAGATTCCATGCCAGCCTCCATGCCATCCATCTTAGCTTCCACGTCATCCATCTTATCTTGCACACCATCCATCTTAGCTTCCACGCCTTTCTTCAAACCGTCCATCTTCACTTCCACGCCATCCATCTTAGCTTCCATGCCTTTCTTCAAACCGTCCATCTTCACTTCCACGCCTTTCTTCAAAAATTGCATGTCATTTTTTGTTGCTCTTTGCGAGAGCAAAATTTGCTGCACTTGCTCTTGTAATTTTGATATTTCATGTTTCCATTCTTCGTCTTCATGAGTCATGGTAGAGCCTTCTGAAGGCTTAATGGGTGTTGAATTATTTTTAGGGGCCATTTTAGAATCCAATATTGATACCTATTCTACAATATGCCCTTGGAATCAATTCAACTTGATTCTTCAAACAAGACTTATGCAATTCGGAAAAAAAAAAATACACACCTTTTACTTTCTTTGAGAAGCTTGATATTGAAATTGAATTATCTCTGTAATTGAAAATCTTCAATATCTGAAATTCAGATCTGTAGTAGCCCTCTGAAGCTTCTTTCAAATGCCACAGGTATGATCTAATTTGAATTCCCCAAGACAAATTTGTGTCCAATCTCCCACAATGACCTAATTTTGGACTGGTTCAGTAGAGCAAACTTGTAGGACTTGCCACATGTCATTGTTTCGTCCTTTATCTCTGAAATTGATAGCCAAGAAACTAAAGTCCGTGTACTTGCAACCACTTTTAACGGCACTCAAATCCACTGCCCAGAGAGAGAGTTATTGAAATTTTCCCACGATCACCTCTTTGAGATGAAATTCAGGAGCCTGAAAAAACACTACCTTCCACAGATCATATCTCCAAAAATATTGCGAACCAAGCTCTGAAATTTTTTGAAAAATTTCCTCAGGATTTCAGCTTCGCACCATATGAATTTCAGACTCTGAACCTTCGTACAAAAAACTTTATAGCGCAAATTCCACGATGACCTGTTTATGAGCCTGAAAAGATACCTAACTTCCACAGATGATATCTCCTCAAATATTGCGAACCAAGATCTAAAATTTTTAGACAACCTTCCTCAAGATTTCAGCTTCGCACCCTAAAAATTTCAGCTTCTGAAGCTTCGTAGAAAAAAAGTTATAGCGAAAATTCCACGATGACCTGTTTGGAGCAGCGAAACCCTAGAATCCAAAGCTCTGATACCAAATGTTGTGTAACCAGCTCCAAAAATAGAAGAAAAAGATATCAACACCTTAGAAATAAGCCACTTCGAGGGGGAAACCTCCAATACATTACATAAATGAACAATTCTTGGATGATACAATTTACAAAACCTCCTTTCTATATATAGGAGTCCATGGGGCCATAATGTAATCCTAGTGGGCCAGAATGTAATCCTAGTCGACCTAACAATAATAATTTAAGGGCACAATAATAACAAAATGGGGGTTACAAGGGTACAATAATAACAATAAGGGGGTTACACTAACAATAATAAGGGACTATACTAGTGATATAGGGACCTAACAGTGCTTCAATTCTTCTAATTCCTCTGTCATGGCTTGCAATTGAAGTTGCAATCGTTGCTTGTCCTCCTTCTCTTCCTTTAGAAGTGTTTTCAACTCAGCATTATCTTCTGCTTGTTTCTAATAAGCTTCATACAACATGTCTGCTTTCTCGAACACCCTGAGCATGGTCTCGTACATTTCTTTGACATCCTCCACCGCTGCACGTTCAATTTTTCACACTTGTTGTTCACATCAGCAAGAAGACCGCTCTAATACCACTTGATCCAGGTAAATTTCTGATACCCTTTTAACCAAGACCTTTTACTTCAGCTGATATGTTAAATTTGAATTTTATCAAAAGCATTAATGAACACATGTAGATATAATCAAGATGAACAGATGTCAACAATCACATAATAAAAATGCAAGTTATTTAATAACGGAGTTTGTCTAGTGTGGACTATGTCTCGGGGCCTCCATGTCTCGATGGTGTTGGCTGCTTCATTTGGTGTTGGAAAAGTGATGATGTACATGGACATTGTTGACTTTTAATACAAAGAAGTGTACCCTCAACATGAGCGAAAAATTCTCTCCACGAGACGTTCCCTACAAGGAACTCTCACTCATAAACAAACCTCCTATCAGCATGACAACTTCACACATGGTGACAAAGAGTATCCCTCCATCAAGGCAATAAAAGGGATCTCACAACATAAATCACCATCCATGATAAATACATACCGCATCAATACACATAAATATTCCGCATTTTACATTAGCGGGAATCAACAACAACAAATAAACATGAATAATTTGCATCATATATCAAGTAGGAATCAACATGACATAAATCATCCTTAAGAAATATTCAATGAGGTACATGGAAAAAACACTTCATATACCTTAACTCTAATGATGGTTGAAGAATAGTATGCTTAATCGCTGGATCCAAAAGCACCATCGCAAACGTGGAGTCGAATGGTAAGAAATCAACTATCCGCATGCTGAAATCTGACACCTTCATCCCATTCTGGAAAATGGCTGAAAAATCGAGACCTATGTTGCAGAAACTGACACCGCCATTAATTTCATGTCATTGAGAGGTGTAAAACCCATATAAAATTTGTCCAATTTGGACACTGGGAAAATTTGGACCCTCTAGAAATGAGGCTCAAATCATGGTTCCACTGCATCTGGTTGAGTGGCTCAAGGTTCCACCTGTCTGCCTTGAAATTCATGCACACACCTGTACCTGCTCTCCTATGCGGATTCTAAAGAAGGGTTCTTATGTAAAACATCAACGGACCTTACAAGGTCGCGGTTGTTTGGTGTAACAGTAATGTTTCGTAATGGAGGAGGAGGGGTCAAGTGATCAAATCCCGCTATTATATGGAATTATGATCTACGGATAAACCATATTCCCTAAGTGTGGTGTCTATCACTTAGAACAATAGAGGAAATAATAACTATTAGTTTCTCTAAAACACACAGATATACAGAATGTGAAAGGAGCCTACTTGTGATTCTTTCGCTTCTCCTTCTCCTTCAGTCGTTGTTGTCGTCGCTCTCAATCCAACCCAAGTCGCTAGATCGATTCCTGCAAACACAGACAGAGAACAAAAAACAACATGAAATATACAATATATCTACTTATCTTACTCAAATCAAATCGATTAGATCTGAAATACATACATCGTTCAAGAATACATTGCACCAGAAATAGAGACACATGTATGGGAAAATGAACATCAATATTTATTAAAGAGTATAAGGGGAAGATTACAACCAATGGATCGATTTGTTCTCAATATTCTCTAGCCTCATTGCATCCAGCATTATCCCAGCAACATATCAATACTTTCACTCTCTTATCGAATGAGAATCCAACAACATAACTTTACCAAAAAATTTCCTTCCCTAGCACTAGGATGAGTGCTTAATTTATAGGGAAACTGATGGTAGTTTCTCAATGAATGACTTTCTAATAATAGGAAAGACATGTTTCCAAGTTCAGAGGTGTTAGATAGACACTTGGATTCGAATTTTGACACATATGGACTCTTCTAGAAGGCACTGGCCATGTGGAGATTCCCAGAACAATGAGAATTCCGCTCCTAGGTGACCAATGCACCCTTGAGTGTCGGGAAGTGCACTACAGTGCACACTTGCATGGAGGATTTGGCACCACAACGCAGTTAGTCCCTTTTAGGTGAGCGTTGGTGATTCAGTAGGTCATATAACATATACTTCAAACCTTGGAAATCTCACAATATAATCCATGAATGAAATGTTTTTCACTTAGGGCATATAGCAACTGAAATATAAGGGGATGATAGACCCTATATAATTGGTCCTGGGGATGATGTCCAGTTTGCCCAAGTCTTGGGGGATGATACCCAAATTGAACTATAACACCCACCCCTCCTTTTTTTTAACATGGCACATTAAAATAGCCCAAAGTGGGTGGGCGGGTCTGCTCCACGCGGCCCGACCCGAGCCCAACTCTGTATAGTTACATATGTTTGTAACGTTTTGAAATGAATTTCGTGTGGGTTGTTATACTGTTTTAACACTAACATATATATGGTATATACGTTAGGTTTGTTTTAAAACAAAACAATATATGCATGTTTCAATATATTCGTTGCACCATGTTAAATTAACATTTTTTGTTTTTTTAAACCAATTTTGTTATATGGTTAATTAAATATTTAAAATGATTTTGTTATTTAATAACCATTTTAAATATTTAAATGATTTATTTATTTTTTTAATGATATTTTAATAATATCCTTTGTCTTTGTCTTTTATGCAGGTTGAGGACCAATGGAGGAGCGCCATGTGTCAACAGCTGAGGGGCTTCCATGTGGGTCCCACGTGCTTACTGGGACACCATGTGGCATGTTGTGGGCCCCACTTCCCTTGCCTTAACAAAACTCCAAACTGCTCTAACTTTCTTATACAAGCTTGAATTGACGCGTCGTTCGCACCGTTGTGATTAGGGTGATGAGATATTCAATATGAAGCTATGTTTTCCATCTTCCTGTCACTTTTAATTTCGACCTTTCATAAGCCCTCTTTGTCTTGCATGTGTCTTTGAAGCAACTTGGATCAAACCTCATCTACGAGGTGGATTAGAAGATGAACCTGCAAGTCCATGAAACTTGTCGGTAGTTCCTTCTCAAACATACAAACAATCTCAATTATCTCTTGACGCCACCGTGGAATGCTAGCCACATGAATCTCCTTTGACGTGATCCAACATACAAATGCAGATAATTTAGAAATGGCACGTCCTAGGTCTTGGGGAAGTCATGTTTCACACACCCACGCACGAACAAAGGATGATGACACTGCAAAATTATAAACACATGCATACAAAATTAGTTATGTTTTATGATCCCATGGGATAAAAATTATTAATATAACAAATAATTATAAAATCATGCTTTTGACATTATACGTACTCTTAGAAGATTCAAAAGGTCATGCAATTTCAACCTCGACAAATGGTCTTCCACGATGAAGCAGTGTTGTAGTGAAGACCCATATGAAGATGGCACCCTCAAACCCATTATAACTTCCTTTGCCAAAGAAAGATCATATTTTTAAAAATCCATGGGACATCGCCTTCTTTGAAATACCAATTAGAGGGACTAGCCTCTCTTGTACTTTGTAATTTTCTTGCCCAATGTTTCTTTTTAGTTTTTTAAGTAATAATATCTTTCCTAACAGCCAATGTGTCACTTTTTTTCAATGATATGTGCATCCATTTCCAACTTGTGGATAAATAATATTGTTGTAGTCATTCCTAATTGGTGAGTTTGGACGTAGTGGGAATTGAATAGGTGGTTGATTCAACCATTCTTGGTATCATTCCTCTCCGAGTTTTTCTCTTAATTCAGCCTTCTCTCGATTTGACATTGTCATGGGGTGCAACGGAAGATGGTGGGTAGGTCGCTCATCATCACTAGAATCCTAATAATTTCAAAAATATATATTTGAATATGATTAGTACAAAATCGTTGATCAATTAGTAAGCACATCAATGCATGATTAATTGGTTTGACATGGAAATAATTACATTATACTAAGAAATTATTACCATCATTGTCCTAGGATTGTGGCTAGAGGATGGCATGTTACAATTGGCAGGGTGAAGTGGTTGTCCATTTTCATCTACCAACCACGCCTTGCGGTATGCTGCTCGTGATAAGAGCTTCCAACGTTTTGGTACTTTTAGAATATTTTGTGCATCTGAACTCGATTCTGAATCTGTATGAACCTGCAAATTTGTATACATTAATTTTATTCAGCTGATTGACATGGATAAAATAAATAAATTCAATTAGATAATGAAAATATAAATAAAATATGAAGTAATTACGTTTGGAGATGAATACGGAGAACTCTGCAATGGACTTTGAGAAATATTATGGAACGAGCTCGATTTTGAAGAATTTTCCGTTTGATATAATTATGATATTTTCTCCCTGCATTTGAGAAAAATCAACAATAAATTTTGGTGGACATACCTAAAAGTAATTTTGGTGCCTTCAAAAAGGAGTTATTGTTATTGGTGCTAATGTAATGTTAACGGCATTGGTGCGATTTTATTACTGAACACACCGGTGCTGTTAGTTAACAAACACACCGAATATCAAGAAAAAAAGCACAAATTTATTTTTTTAACTGAAAAAAATTAAAAAATAAATAAATAAATAAATAAAAAATAAAAAATAAAAATAAAATAAATAAAATAAAAATGAAAATGAAAAAAATGGTAAACTTAAAAATGACCGGAAAATGACTTTCGGAAATACAATTCATAAAAAAAAAATCTTTAAATAGTAAAAGCTATTCATTATTTCATTATTTTTGCAAAAAACTTCAGGGAGGAATTTGCATGAGAGACATACCTGAAGCAAGAGAGCACGAGAGCATTGCAGAGCAACAAAATACTTTTGAACAACAGCACTATTCAGAGAATCAGAATTTGAAACATCTGGTGATTCACACAAAAACACTGTAGTATAGTAAAATTGTTAAATTTTAATGTAAAAAATATTTTTTTTTACAGTTTCTGTTAGATTTAATACATGCATAGTAAAAATTTTAAATTTCACTATGCATTTTACTAATAAAATCATTTACAATCTCTATTCCTATTTACATTTAATTAAAATTCAAAAAAATAAAATAATAATAAAAAACAAAAAAATAAACTAAAATAAAAACAAACAAACAAAAATCCAATCTTATGTTAAACCCTTATTCTTCTTGTTTATGTGACTTCACAATTAGGGCTTTTCATTTTAGATTTATAGGGTTTGTATTACTATATATATAGGCGTATGACATCTAACCTGTGGGACAACTTGTAGAGTCAGATCCCAATCCCTGTCGGCCCTTGTACGATTTTTTTAAAAACAGCTTTAGTTAATCGGTTCGCACTGTTCAAAATAGTGCACTGGGCACGTATTGACAAAAAACAATGTTTGATCAAAAACAAAAATTATTAATTTATGTTTATGTTAATCGGTGCTCTGGTATTAATATAATGCATCAGGTATCTTATTGAAAAATAGCACCATACAATGTTTCTACTGTATTGGCGGTGCGTTTATAATATCCTATTGCACTGATTTTGGTGCGTAACTTGTGAAAGTCGCACCAGGCATCTAATTTAGATAAGCACACCGTTTTCTTTTCTTTTTTTTACCTGAAAAGTATGTGATTTATTTATAAAATATATTAATGAATGGTACAGTTTTATATTTATTTTTTTCTAAGTTGTGTTAATCTATTAATATTAACATATTTTACATAGCGAGACCAGCCACCTAGGTTGCCCATCTAGCCAACACCAGTGGGGGTCCTAAGCAAAAAAGCCAAAAGCAGGAAATGGAGTCGCCCATAACAGGGAAACCAGCCCAAAAGTTGTTGCCCATTATTGGGTGACCAGCAGTCACAGAGTTATCAGTAGCATAATGTTTACAAAAATAGCAACAGATGCTTCTATGGAAGTCGCACGCAACGTGTTTAATCCTGAAACAAAACATAACAGTAGTCCAGAAAAAAGGAGAGAAAACCTGACAACTAGCTAGCTGTCAGTGTGTGGAGGAGGATTCTCCTCCACTATTGGACAGCTGTAATCATCCACATCCTCATCTGCTTCTTTGGAATGATGGGCAGGTCTCTCCGAAGCTGAAGAGGAGTCAGAGTCGTTGTGGAGATTTGTCTTCTCACATCCAAAATTGCTACCACTTGTGCTTGCGCCATCGCCACTGGACCTCGTAATGCCAACCTTGACGGGAAGAGCAACCTTCTTTTTGGTATCTGGAGGGTGTTGGTCCGAGATGGTGGACTTCCGACACTTTCTGGGACCAGAGGCTCCTCCTTCCTGCATTTCTTCCTGAAAAGAGACCGAGATAGTTGCAGTGATATGGGGTCGATCAATGGCACTTGTAAAGTGGAATTGGGCAATATTGTTGGCCAGAGAAAGGTGACTGCTGGAGTCGTGGATGGATGGTGGCGAGCGGGAACCAGTGCCCCTACCACCACCACCACCACCCCTACCGTCACCCCCCTTTCTGCAACGCATCCTATGCCGGCGCGGCATGATGGTCCGGGAATTAACAAGTGAATGCCAGGACTTTGACTCAGCGGGCGAAGGAGGAGAACGCAGAGGGAAAGGAGCCAATGGAGACGGAGTCGACTGTGAGTGAAGGCCAAAAGAGCGGTGTGATTTCGGAGGAGCAGATGGAGGAGCAAGCAGGGGCAACTATAGATAAGGGTTGAGAAAATGCAAGTAAGACGGATGAACAGGGGGCGAGAGAAGCTGGGAGAGCTCAGCCGAGGCTGGAAGAGAACCAGTAGAGGGAAGAGGAACACGAGCGATATGGAAAGCTAGTCTAAAGCCGAGATGGAGTGGCCAGACGCTCAGAAGCCCGTTTGAAGGCGCAGAAGAATACAGCTCTGTGGAGCGTGCCTCCATTGAAGAATGCGAGGGGAAAACAGAACAATTACTAGCAGCGTTATGACAGGATGAGTGAGAATTGAAGGAAAAATCCTTCATTCTTCCGGTTTTAATGGCGCGTTTACTACTTTGAAAGGACGGCATGTGGCCAAGCTAGATATTGGTTGCTAGGCTGGCCACCGCCACAAACTCACCGCCCACACGCATCCGGGAGGTACAGTTTTATATTGATAAAGAAATGGATGACAATATTTCAAGTAACAAAAAAACTAATAGCACATCCAGAAAAGAAAAAAAGGAAAGTTCTTTGTAAATTCTTTACAAAAATTATTATTTTTGAACTATATGTAACTTTAACTAATATGTATTGTTTAGTGTGTATCATGCAGAGACACAAAATGATGAAGCTCAATAAGATTATTTCTAATCTAAGACCAAAAGAGCTTAAAAGCTTGATGAAAATTTGTAGAAGGATGAATCAGGTGAACGAAAAAAATACTATCAATCCAACATAACCCACAACTAAAGGAACATTAGAACTAACCATAAAAAAAAACAATGAAATGAACCCACAACACCATGGCTATATAGGAAATGGAAAGGTTAGGAAAATTCATTGTCAATCCAAGAAATCCTCCATGCCAATGACAAATCATAACCACGAAACCACATGCATATTCCACGCATGCCAAAAATAGTGAGGAAAAAATACATGCAACTCGGTACCTGCAATCAAAACCTGTTGTAGCTACTAATCCCAATGTCCTCTTGTGCTTTCCTACTCTTCCTTTGCCTTCTTTCTCCAAATATCCAAGTATGCCACACTCTCCAAGAGTTCTCCAAGAAAACTCTAAGTGTCCAAGAGGATGAGAGAGAGAGAAAATAGAATAGGAGCTCCAAAACTGCAATGAACAAAATCCATGAACTGATCCTCATAAGCCTTTTTATTAATGAGGCCTCTATTTTCTTCATTTTTCGTTATTTTCGTTCATTTTCCTCCTCACATACAACCCGTTACCTTTGACCTTCCTTTTCTCCTATTTTCCATTATTTTCATAAATAAATGCCAATAAATGCCGCTTCGCCTTTCCAAAACCGTAGCCATTGCCTTTGTCAATTTCCATAGCCATAATAAACCATATGAACACCCACACTAGGATGTTTTTCACAACATTCAACATGGAATACGTGTCCCATGACCTTGGTTATTATTTTTCCTTTATTAATTTTATTACATGGAATTTTCACCAGGGTTTTTACACAAGCATATGTGCCTAGCCCATGTGAAATTCATAAATATGGACCAGAGACTAGCAAGGTAGAAGGAAGTAGATTATGAAAGAGGCATAAGAGTGCAAGTGAGAACACTTTAGTAGACACTTCAGAGGATGAGACTAACAATATTGACAAGTTGTACAACACAACAACCAATTCAAGGTTGCATAAGAAGAAAAAGAGGGTTGATAAGAGTATATTTTCAGAAGAGTTTTGCAAGGAAAATCCCCCTACTTTTTATTGGGAGGTTAGAAAGAATGAGGAGGCTGATACATGGCTTCTAGGCTTAACGAAATATTTCAAGTGCATAATTACTCTAAAAATAGGAAGTGACAAGTGGCCTTGTTTAACTTGAGAGGAAAAAATGACATATGGTGGGAATACCTCAATAATATCAAGGGAATTTGAGAGAATAAGCTCACCTAGAGTAAGTTTGAGAGATATTTATGGGAGAAATAACTATATGAAAGGTATTATTATGGGAAAATTAGAGAATCCATGAACATAACTTTGGAAAAATTACTATGGATGTGTATACCAACAAATTCATATAATTGTTGAGGTGTGTGCCTTACATCAAAAATGAAAAGATAAAGATCTAGTGCTTCCTCAATGGATTTCCACAATTCTACCACGACGTAATAGAATTCAATGAATTACTAACACTACAGGATATCATTTGAAATACAAAAGATTGTTACTATCCATCCAATAATAAGACTATATTCTAGGTAGAATGGAAAAAGAAAGAAAATACTAGTTTTGGAAAGAAGGAATCGAGATCCTCTCACTATAGGCATGCTGGGAAAAGTGTAAAACTCAACGTACCTAAAGTGACTTATAGCATAAATTTACTGCTCCAATTGGGTGTAAATTAATTCGACCAATAAAGGGAGAGGGTGACGAACCAAGGGAGAATCCAATAAAGTTTTGTAGTTGCAGATAGTAGCACTTGTTAAGAGATTGTCCACACTAATAACAAGATATCAAGAGGGTATAAAATGTCTAAGAGGCTACCAAAATAAATAATGCAGCTCAAAATGTACCCCAAAGTTATGCAACAATGTAAAAACATGCAAGCAAGCCATCAAGCCTTATTGGTGGAGATGGAAGGTATACTTGCCAACCATCCTATTTCAAATTTATTTGACCCTGATTTTAACCTTAGTTATGTTAATCCACATGTCATGGAAGGATGTGTTTTATAGAGGAAGTAGCATGCTAAAGAGTGGCTATATAAATTAGCCACTAAAGTAAAAAAGGAACGTGACTAATTCTATTGAATTGTGCTAGTTTGACATGACTGACATTCTTACCAAAGCCACTTTAAATAAAATGACTTATTGAATGGCATGGATTGGTTGGCGATGGATAGGGAAAAATTAGTTTTTCATGATGCGACCTTGGAATGCATATATGATGAATGACATAAAATGTTACTACAAGGGGCACAAAAACAAGTATCTGTAAAAATTCCTTGTAGATTTAAACTGTTAATTGTAATTTACAAAAACAATTGACTTGAATCTACTCTACCAATTGCGGCATGAAGAATACAAGAGAAAGAATTCAATCAAGACATTACACAATTATTTCCTGGGGAAAGCCACAACTAAAAACCCCTGTTATATGTATATTGCATTAGTCAGAAAATATGAGAAGATTGCAATTCTTTTCTCAAGTTCGAGCAACCTCTGCACTATCTATCAGTCTCACTGCTTCCTAGACAAGCCTATGCCAATACTTAACCAAATTTTGGCTTCCAAAAGTCCCTATTTCCTTGCGTTGTTTCCTTGGGAATGATCCCCTATTAACTAGGGAAATTCCTCATCCAAAAATACACAATACATCATAGGGCTTCCTCTGATTTCATGCACCACTTGTACAATTCGGATAATTATACAAATGGTAGTACACTTCCCTTGAAATACAATCTCAACTGGGTAACTTGTAGATCACACATGCATGAGTTATTTGTGGTTGATTTATCAGTTAACTGGTTGAACACTGAAGCTGCTCTCCACTGCTAGACCTCCTACTAGTTCCTCCAACATTTGGAACTAGTTTAACTCACTTTAGCGCAATTAAACTGAATTAATTAATTACAACTCAAAATAAACTCAACCAAGGCTCCTATAAAGTAGGATACACTCTACATGACTCAAGCTAGACCCTCAAATCGAATTAAATGAACCAACTAAGTCAAAATAACTTAGTCAACTCATATAAGTTGTCATGTGATGTAGAATTACAATTTTCTTCTAATTTAATTCAAGGGAAAATTAAATTAGAATCTTTATTGGTGCCATTTTAACCACTCCCTGTTAGCAAGAAAGGGATCATCAAATACCTCGATCCTGCCTCTATGGAAGTCAAATTTTCCTCTTGACAATTCCTTATTCAAGGTATCCACATCTTGTTCCTATGTCGGAATGTACTCTAGCATCATGATCTGCCTCTACACACAATCTCGTAGATGGTGGTACTGGATGTCGATATGCTTGGACCGATCATGAAAAAATTTGTTCTCAAAGAGTTTGATACAACTCTTATTTTCATAGAAAATCACTGTAGGATCCATCTGCTGACCAAATAATCTAACAAGGATCTTTCTCATCCATTTATCCTCACAAGCTACTTGACTGGCAGCTAGGTACTCTCCTCCTACTAAAATGAGTGCAATTGATCTCTGCTTCCTGTTGTACCAAGAAACTGTTGTTGAATTGATGTTGAAGATTCCCCATGATGTGATCTTCCTGTTTGATGGACTTTCTACCCAATATTCATTTTTTAATCCTTTAAGCTTCACTCCCTCTATTTGTTTTTACCAAAGACAAAACTAAGTGGTGCCTCTTAAGTATATCAACACATGTTTATCTACCTTCTAATAGAGTTTGGTTGGCTTAATAATTCCTTGAATAAGTTGGTTAGTTGCAAAACACATGTCCGGTCATTTTTTCACCAAGTACATAAGTGAACCCACAAGCTGCCTGTAAATGGTAGCCTCTACCAATTCTCCTAAAGTAACATCTTCCTTCCTCCAATTCCCTACTAGACGAGTCTCCATGGGTTTGCTACTCTCCATGTGAAACTGATTCAATATCTTGTTGGCATATTTTCCCTAAGAGACAAAAAGTTCCTCGTCTCCTTGCCAAATTTCCAAACCAAGGAAATAATGCATGAGCCCCATGTCTTTCATCTCAAATTCTCCTTCCAAATCCTCTTTGCAAGATTTTATCAACTTCTCATCACCTGTTAGAATAAAATCATCCACATATAATACTATAATCAATAATTTACCTTTAGCCACAATATGGTGAAGGTTTACATCTGCTTCACTTTTGGTGAAACCCGACCTAGTGAAACAGTTGTCAATCTCGGTATACCAAGCACGAGGTGCTTGTTTCAATCCATACAACACTCGCTTGAGTTTGCACACATGAAAATCTCTACTAGACTTTAGAGTAAGAGCATATCGTCATACAATTATTGTATGTTTGGCATGCATGTATGTTAGTTAATGGATTTTTATATTCATTAGGTTTATATGCATGTTTGTCATTTTATTGTTGTTGTGGTTACATGCATGGTAAATGTTACTGAATTAGCGTGGGAATATGCACGTGTGTCGAATAGTCATGAATGATAGTAATGTGTTGTTATATGCATGTTAGTTAACTTGATGATTAGGGTTATTTCATTAATCTCTTCATGCTATATGTATCATGCTAATTTGGATTGGCCTATGCAGATGGTTATGGCTACGATAATCAAGTATGAGTCGACCTATTGTGGTATTATATCATCCTAATCTAGATTGACTGTGCATATATGTTTGTTATGCATGAATGACAATTGTTTATGAGTTTATGATGTGAACATGTTAGCTAGTTAATGTTATGGATATCATGACCTTATTTATGTTTGATTTGATGTGTTATGAAGTTATATCATGTTAATCTAGATTGATTGTGTAGACAAGATTGCCTCCCTTGAGATACATTAAGGTATGAGTTTGCTTATGTCATGTACTTGATGCATAATTGTTTGATTATGTCATATATCTGGTGTTGAGTGTTTGGTGTCTATTATTTTTTCTAGATGATTTATTTAACATGGTATGTTTTCAAGTTGTTTGAATGTTTGATTAATTGCATGATATGAGTATGTGTCTATAATATTGTACGAAGTAATAATCTTGTTTTAAGATGGTTTTACTAACACACTATGTGTTGAGATGGATAATGTGTACTTGAGTATAAGTAGGTGATATTTGTAGCAGTATGTATTATGACTGATGAATGTGATTTGATTGTTGAGTATGACATGGTTTTTAGTCATGGTAAAGGTTGACTTCAAATTCATAGACATGATGCCTTGATTTGTGGAACATGTGACTGACATGTGTAAACAGTTACTGGAAACATGCTTGGTATTAGTGTGACAAGTTAACAATTGATACGTTTACATAACTAACAGTTAGGTGATGTGAAAATACATAGTAAGACTCGATTGCAACATGGTAAAAAAGTAAAAGAAAGGAATTGGCCAAGAATTCTTTTGGCTATGTTTGGAAACCCTAATTCCAAATGAACGAGTGCCTTGCATAAAGGAAGTCTTCTTAACCTTGATCTTATCTGGCATTATGTGGATATGTATTATATTTATGAACATGTATTTAACAGGTATAACAATTGGCTTCTAGTTATGGTTGGATTCGTCAAGGGATTGGAATCCCTTTAGAGATGATATATGTATGTGTTCAAATACAAGGCAGTGTGGCTAAATTAACAAGGTAAGGCAACTGGAAGATATTGCCATTAAATCTTAGAGAAGGCTTAGGTGAGCTTTCCTTTGGAAGTATTGAGAAAACATGGGGATTGAGTCATGGTGTTTGTTGCTAGTCTTGTGCCTTTGGTATTTTGTGATTTTTTGTGCTTGATTGTGGCTTTTTTATGTCTAGTGCATGATCATGCCACTTTGTTTGTGGTGTCATATTACTATTTTTTTCATGGTTTTATTCTTGTTTTCTTTTTTTCTTGCCTTTTATGTTTTTAGGGTCTTGGGAATTGGTTGGGAAAAGAGGAAAGTTAATGGAGCTCAGGGAGAGCTGTTTGGTATCCAATAGGTAATGTAAAACTTGGATGAAGCTTGGTACATGAGTACAGGGAAGCTAAAGGAAAGAGTGTGACAACTAGTTGGATTGGTTGGGGACATTGTGGTAAATGGACGGTGGAAGTAAAAACATGAGAAAGGTAACCAGAAAGGTAAAGTAAATGGATTTGAGGCATCATATGCCTTAGCTATGTTGGGAACTGTTGCTCTCAATGTTGTGCATGTTGTGCACGAATAAAGGAAGTTCTCTTAACCTAAACCTTATGATATCTAGCAATTGTGATGTGATTATGATTATATTGATGTTTATATATATATATACATGTATGTGTGTGTGTGTCATATCTAGTAGGGTCATCATGGATCACGATTGTTTAATGCCAATGTTTATATGCATGTATGTATGTCATTTTCTGATAGGATCATGATTGTTTTATGCTAACAATTATATATATGTATCTATCTATCTATCTATCTATTTCACTATATGACAGTGTTTTCTAGGATCATTCTTGTGGAGGAATGATTGTTTATGCATGTGAATAGCATGAACATGTTCTTGGTCTTATGAAGAATCAAGTGGGAAGAGTAACTCTGATAGATCTATGACTTCATTATTTTGTGGACATGGATTGATAATATATGCTTTTACTATGCCTATGTTTATGTTATGGACAGGTAATGTTGAGGGGTGCATCAGCGAAGTGAAAGCAGCATGATCTGCGACATGATAAGATAAGAATGGATAGTTGAAAGACACTGGAATCAAGGTTGCTTGCGGGGTCAGTGTGTGGCCTATGGATGTGTATTACTACTGTTGTGTATATGTTACGCATGTTGTATATTCAGTGATTGTACCTATGGTGATGTGTACATGTAACATATGAAGTATTGTGTACATATGACTTTGTATTCCTATTGTCTATATGGTGTTGTGTGTATATTACATATGTAGTGGTAGGTATAGATGGTGTTATGTACATGTTAGATATGCGGTGTTGTGTACATATCATACTGTGTACATGTTGGATATGTGGCGTTGTGTATATATAGTGTTGTGTGCATGTTGGATATGTGGTGTTGTCTACGTATGGTGCTATGTACATGTTGTACATGCAGTGCTATGTACATATGGTGTTGTTTGTGTGTTGTACATATGGTGCTATGTACATGTTGTATATGCAGTGCTATGTACATATGGTGTTGTTTGCATGTTGTACATGTGGTCTTGTGTGCATTATTGTACATGTGGTGTTGTGTGCATGTGGTGTTGTGTACATGTTGTACATGTAGTGTTGTGTGCATGATTGTACATGTGGCCTTGTGTGCATGTGGTGTTGTGTACATGTTGTACATGCGGTGTTGTGTGCAGGTGGTTATGTGTACATGTCGTGTGTGTGGCGTTGTGTACTTGTGGTGTCATGTACATGTTATGCATGTGGTGTTGTGTAAATATGGTATTATGTACACATTGTACAGGTGGTGTGGTGTACATTTGGCATTATGTACACGTTGTGCAGGTGGTGCCATGTACATTTGATGTTTTCCACACGTTGTGCAGCTAGGGCTGTGTAAATGTGGTACTATGTACATGTTGTGCATATGGTATTGGTATATATGTGGTACTGTGTGCATGTCATACATGTTGTGTTGAGAGCATGTGGTACTATGTATGTACATGGTGTAGTCGTGGTATCATGACGTGTATCCATTGTGTTGTACTTTGTATATGTATATGCCATGTCTTGTGGTGTACACTATATGTAGGTGTATGTGTTGTGTTTTATTGTACACTAGGTGTAGGAGTATGTGTTATATGTCGGTTTAGGCATATGTATTGTGTTTTATTGCACACCGAGTGTAGGTGTATGCGTCGTTTTTCGGTGTGGGTGTGTGTATTTTATGGTGTTGTATGTTGTATGTGGGTGTACACGTTGTAATGTACATTGTGTGTATGCATGCGTGATTGAAGAGAAGCAAAGGCATTGGGTGCTTTCCAGGTGTGGCAACCGATCTGGTGTCTGTCCAGAAAGAACAAAGGCAAAATTAAGGACCAATGAAGGATAAGTATCAATATTTTATTTCAATTCTGTTATGCATGTGATATACTGATGCAGGGGCAATGAGGCTTAGAGACAAAAGACTTCATTAATTATTCCAAAAATCCAAAAAAATGTTCCAAACAAAGGTGTTGGTACCTTTAGCTGTCAATTTCCAGCTTTATTAGATAGGGTTGAACTAGTATTTAGGAGGATTGAACATCTTTATATTTGTTTCAGCATATTTAGCTACAGTTGATAGGATTTAGGAAGATATTGTGTAATTAGGATTTTTATAAATTTAGGTAATTTGATCCTAATTGAGGAGGTCAATGGTTATGTAAGAGAACTATAAATTGTAACCTATGAGGAAGAGGAATTCAGAGTTGGCCGTAGAATAATTGCTTGTGAGGGTTTTGCCTCTCTTTAATAAAAT
The DNA here is from genome assembly GCA_034641835.2 of Pinus albicaulis. Lineage (NCBI taxonomy): Eukaryota > Viridiplantae > Streptophyta > Pinopsida > Pinales > Pinaceae > Pinus > Pinus albicaulis. Next base: position 161,581 of record JAXQQM020082412.1, on the reverse strand, counting down.
TACAGTATTTGTTTAAACTGTTGTTATACTTGGCAATCCCCGGAGGGCTTCACCTTCGGAAAATTCATTGATATATATGTCTTTTGTGTAGACATCGAGCACAAATTGAATTTATATTAGTCTTTGTGTGAAAGAGGGGCTTAGTTTTTCGAAAACCTGTTTAAATTCATATTCTCTATGTATGAATTGAACATATTTAAATTCTGTGTATAAAGGCATGGGAAAAATCGAGAAGGAACAACAATCCTCATGGATTTCGCAGTTTGGAAGGAACAACGTTGGGAAGGAACAACAAAGAAAAATCGTGTTTAAATGCGATTTAACCCAAAGTTCAAGGTTGGTGGTTTTGGGAAACCATACCACTGGTTTCGCACAGCCTTTGGGCTGGGAGTGGTTTTTATGCAAATCAACGTGATCAAATTAAAAATTGACACGTCACACCAACAAAACCGGTGATTTCGGGTTGCATTTGGTTTTTAAAGCTTTGGGGTCGAATGAATGCAAATACCGTCCAATCAGGATCGGTGGAGATCCAACGATAATCGCGTTGAAATATGCGAGGAGCTTAACCAAAGGTATGGACCGAAGTTTGATGAAATAAAGTTTATTTAAACATTTGAAGTCCGGAGGTATAAGTCCCGAAGGTCTTTAACTTTGGTTTAGTGCTTTATATAATGTCTCCGAAGGCTTTCATATCGGATTAAAAGAAAGAGGTTTTATTAAAATGATTCACTTCTGAAACATTTCCAAAAGTTTTATTAAACAGGGTTTTATCAAGTGTTGAGGTCCGACTTCATTTTCGAAAGACTTAAAACACTGTTTTACAAGTCAAGTTATTACAGTCCCGAGGGGTTTTCGAACTTTGGTTAAAGTGGGTTTTAATAATAATTCCGAAAGGTCATTAACATTGTTTAAATGTAACAAAAGTATAAGGGAACCGAAAGGTCTAAAACCTTGGTTTAAATTTCACTATTATGTGATAAAGAGTAAAGGGACCTTATAACTTCTGAATGTGCATTTTATAAAGAGCTTTCAAATATATTTTATACAATTTTGATGACCGAGAGTGAAAGTAAAGACCAGGATCAGATTCCTCCAGAGTTAGAAAGCATTGTACAAAAGTTTGAGCAACTCTCCTTAATGCCTACACCCACTCAGCCATCATTTGTGGTATCAGAGCAGTCTTCAGACCATTTTTTAGATATTGAACAGGCTTCTAAAAGTAAGAAGAATAAATCTATCATGGCTATCAAAATTGGTAGAGGTGTTGCTAGTAGAAGAAGAGGTAGACCAGTTGCGAATGCAGAAGTACTGGAGACTATGCAGCAGATTCAAGCCAGATTGGAAGCAATTGAAGTAGGACACCCGAGAGATCCTGAAGATGTCAGTGAACCTGAAGCTGAAGAAGAAGAAGAAGAAGATATTTAGCTTACTCCTGATATGAGGTTCTTTAAATTAGTTTTAGGCTATACATCCAGGCCTAGACTTGAAGTATCAGCTTATGCAGGAGGATTTAATCCAGAATATTTGATAGACTGGATCAATGAGATGAATAAATGATTTGATTATGAAGAGATGGGTGAAGAATAGAAAGTTAAATTTGCAGTCACGAGGTTGAAATGACATGAAGCACTTTGGTGGGATGGAGTGCAAGTAGAGAGAAGGAGAGTTGGTAAACAACCAGTCAAGAATTGGAATAGAATGGTGGCAAAGCTGAGATGTATTTTTTTTCCTACTAATTATCAGCTTTCGTTATTTAGACAAATGCAAAATCTTAGACAGAGATTAATGACAGTGAAAGAATACACAGAAGAATTTTACAAAGTGAGCATAAGAGCAGGACAAATTCAAGATACAACAGAGAATATTTCTAGGTACATAAATGGTCTCAGAATGGAGATTCAAGATGAGATAAGTATATTGTCTCCTAAGATAGTAGAAGAGGCTTACCAGATGGCCTTAAAAGCTGAAGAAAAACTCCTGAGAAAGCAATCTACCATAAGAAGAGGTACTTTCTGAGGAAAGGGAAGTCAAGGTGCTAGAGGAAGATCTAAAACACCAAGGGATGGAGCTAGTAGTAGCTCACCTCAGCATGCACCCACAGAAGGTGATGCAAGTGGTAGAAGGAGTCCTTACAAAGGAAGAGGAGGTAGAAGCAGAGGAAGAGAAGTGAGATGTTACAGATGTAACAAATTGGGACATAGAGCCTATGAATGTCCAGATAAAGAGAATGTGGGGAAAAGCCAGATAAATGAAATTGTTGCTCAGACTGGAGAAGAAGTAGCAAAGTTTCCTGAAACAGAGAAAGAAATTGTGCCAGAGAAAGGAGAATCTTTGGTGGTTAACAAGGTTTTGTTGAAACAAACAAAGGAAGTTGCTGAACCAGCACAGAGAAAGACTTTGTTCAGAAGTGTGTGCAAATTTCAAGGGAAATGTTGTCAATTGGTAATTGATAGTGGCAGTACAGATAATTTGGTCTCTACAGAGGTGATAGAGTAGTTGAAATTGAAGACAAGGGAACATCCAACACCCTACAAGGTTTCATGGCTTCAGAAGGGACATCAGCTGATTGTAAAAGAACAATGTGAAATAGAATTGCAGATGGGAAGTTACAAAGATAAAATCATGTGTGATGTGATGCCTATGGATGTGTGTCACATATTTCTGGGTAGACCTTGGCAATATGACAACGCAGCAGTACATGATGGGAAGAGAAACACTTACAAATTTTTCAAGGATGGTATGAATCAAATATTGTTACCTATGGAAGAAGGAGATGCATCAAGAAAAAAGTATAATTAAAAGACTTTGTTGTTGAGTGGGAAAGAATACTTGCAGCAGATTGAAGATGATGAGGTAAATTTTTCTTTAGTTTGTAAACCTAAGGTAGTATTTACTTCTACTAGAATTTCTGATTTTCCAATTGAAATTCAAGAAATGTTGGAGAATTATTGTGATATTATTGTGGATGATTTTCCTGATGAATTACCACCTGTAATAAGAATCAACCATCAGATAGATTTGATTCCAGGATCAAATCTTCCAAACAAAGCAGCTGATAGAATGACTCCTACAGAAAATGAAGAAATCAGAAAGCAAGTGTAGGAATTGGTTGACAACGGTTTGATCAGAGAAAGTTTGAGTCCTTGTGTAGTACCTACAGTATTAAGCCCGAAGAAAGATGGAGGTTGGAGAATGTGCACTGATTCAAGAGCAATCAACAAAATAACAATCAGGTATAGATTCCCTTTACCTAGAATTGAAGATTTGATGGATTGTTTGAGTGGAGCAAGATATTTTTTAAAACTAGATTTGAAAAGTGGATATCATCAGATTAGGATAAGGGAAGGTGATGAATGGAAAATATCCTTTAAAACAAATGAGGGATTATATGAATGGATGGTAATGCCTTTTGGTTTATCAAATGCACCTAGTACCTTTATGAGGCTCATGAATGAAGTATTAAAGGAATTTATTGGTAAATTTGAAATAGTATATCTAGATTATATATTAATTTATAGCAAAACAAAGGAAGAACACCTAAGACATATTAATTATGTCTTAAGGAAGTTACATCAAGAGAAATTACTGATAAATTTAAAGAAGTGTTCATTCATGAAACAAGAATTGGTATATCTAGGTTTTTTTGTTTCTGCTGAAGGATTAAAAATGGATCCAGAGAAGATAAAGGCAATTGTGGAGTGGCCTTCACCAAAGAATGTTTTTGAGGTAAGAAGTTTCCATGGACTTGCTAGTTTTTATAGAAAATTCATAAGGAATTTTAGCAAGATTAATGCACCTATCATTGAAACCATAAATAAGGACAAACAACCATTTAAATGGACTGTTGAAGCTAAAATAAATTTTCAGTTTTTGAAGAAAAATATAACTGAGAAACCTGTCTTAGTTTTTCCTGATTTTAGCAAACCTTTTCAAGTGAAATGTGATGCCAGTGGAGAAGCTATTGGGGTTGTATTAATTCAAGAAGATAGGCCTATAGCATATTTCAGTGAGAAGCTGAATGAGACAAGAAGGAAGTACTCTTCTTATGACAAAGAATTTTATGAAATTGTACAATCATTGAAGAAGTGGAGACATTATTTGATGTCTAAAGAATTTGTGCTATATTCAGATAATCATGCTTTACAATATATTATGCAGCAACCTAAATTAAATCACAAACATGCAAAATGGGTTGAATATCTTCAAGGTTTTAACTTTTTTTTGAAGCATATAAGTGGTCAAGCAAACAAGGTAGCTGATGCCTTGAGAAGAAAAAGCATCCTTGTTCAAGAAAGTCAAATTGAAGTGGCAAGTTTTGATTTTCTTAAAGAACTCTATAAAACAGATTTGGATTTCAAAGAAGCATTTGAAGCATGCTGTAATCCTGTTTTGATAGACAGAAGTCAGTGGTTATATTATTTCTTAAAAGATGGTTTATTGTTCAAAAGAAATCAGTTGTGCATACCAAATTGTTCCATGAGAGAAAATTTAATAAAAGAGAAGCATAGTGGTGGACTTGATGGACATTTTGGTATTGTTAAGACTTATGAGCAATTAAGTCATTTTTATTATTGGCCAAAGATGAGATCTAAAGTGGAAAAGTAAGTGAAGAATTGTAAAATTTGTCAATATGCAAAGGGGAAAAGTCAAAATGCAAGTTTGTACATTCCATTGCCTATTCCAGACAGACCTTGGGATATGGTAAGTATGGATTTTGTTTTAGGATTGCCTAAGACACAGAGAGGGAATGATGCAATTTATGTTCTAGTTGACAGATTTTAAAAAATGGCACATTTTATTCCATGTTATAAAACCAGTGATGCTACTCATGTTGCCAATTTGTTTTTCAAAGAGAGTGTTATATTACATGGGTTACCTAGAAGTATTGTTTCTGATAGAGATACCAAGTTTGTTGGTCATTTTGGAGGACATTGTGGAAGAATATTGGTACTAAAATGAATTTCAGCTCAGCTTATCACCCTCAGACTGATGGGCAGACTGAAGTAGTGAACAAAAGTTTGGGTAATCTTTTGAGAAGTCTTGCAGGAGAACATCCTAAACAGTGGGATCATATTTTACCACAGGCAGAATATGCATACAATGATTCACCTAACAGAAGTAAAAGACAGATTCCATTCCATATAGTTTATGGGATGCACCCAAGAGGAGTATCTGAATTGAGGAACTTGGGAAAAGCAGAAACGAGAAGTGCTGAAGGAGAGGAATTTGCTTCAGAAATTCAAGCAATACATGAACAGATCAAGCAACAGCTACAAGACAGTAGCATCAAGTACAAGAACAGAGCAGATTTGAGCAAAAGAGAAGTTAATTTTGAAGTTCGTGATTTGGTTTTTGCGCACTTAAGAAAAGAAAGATTTCCAAAGAAGCAGTATAACAAGTTAAAATTCAAAAAGATAGGACCATGCAGGATATTGAGAAAGTTTTTTGCAAATGCCTATGAAATTGAATTACCATCTGATATTTGAATATCTCCAATATTTAATGTTGCTTATTTGTACAGATATGAAGATGGTGGCACGGCTGAAAGACCAGAAGATAGAGAAAAGATTGACTTGGTAAAACAGTTACCCACAGCAAATACCTTATAGCCAAAGAGGATCTTAAACAAGAAAGTGTATAAGAAAACTAGGGGACAAGAGTATTTTCAATACTTGATCAAGTGGAAGGATCATCCAATTGAGGATGCTACCTGGATGACAGAAACCATGTTGCAGAAACGGGGAAGTTTTGTGAAGGAGCTCATGGACAGGAGCCCATGAAGATTTTTGTCCTCAGGAGTCTGATGCAGGGGCATGAGGCTTAGAGACAAAAGACTTCATTAATTATTCCAAAATCCCAAAAAAATGTTCCAAGCAAAGGTGTTGGTACCTTTAGCTGTCAATTTCCAGCTTTATTAGATAGGGTTGAACTAGTATTTAGGAGGATTGAATAATTTTAGATTTGTTTCAGCATATTTAGCTTCAGTTGATAGGATTTGGGAAGATATTGTGTAATTAGGATTTTTCTAAATTTAGGGAATTCGATCCTAATTGAGGAGGTCGATGGTTATGTAAGAGAACTATAAATTGTAACCTCTAAGGAAGAGGAATTCGAAGTTGGCCGTAGAAGAATTGCTTGTGAGGGTTTGGCCTCTGTTTAATAAAATTATAGTATTTTTTTAAACTGTTGTTGTACTTGGCAATCCCGGGAGGGCTTCACCTTCGAAAAATTCATTGATATATATGTCTTCTGTGTAGACATCGAGCACAAATTGAATTTATATTAGTCTCTGTGTGAAAGAGGGGCTTAGTTTTTTGGAAACGTGTTTAAATTCATATTCTCTATGTATGAATTGAACATATTTTAACTCTGTGTATAAAGGCTTGAGAAAAATCGAGAAGGAACAGCAGAAATCCTCATGGATTTCGCAGTTTGGAAAGAACAACGTTGGGAAGGAACAACAAAGAAAAATCGTGTTTAAACGTGATTTAACCCAAAGTTGAAGGTTGATGGTTTTGGGAAACCATACCACTGGTTTCGCACAGCCTTTGGGCCGGGAGTGGTTTTTATGCAAATAAACGCGATCAAATTAAAACTTGACACGTCACACCAACAAAACCGGTGATTTCGCATTGCATTTGGTTGTTAAAGCTTTGGGGTCGAATGAATGTGAATATCGTCCAATCAGGATCGGTGGAGATCCGATGGTAATCGCGCTAAAATATGTGAGGAGCTTAACCAAAGGTATGGACTGAAGTTTGATGAAATAAAGTTTATTTAAACATTTGAAGTCTGGAGGTATAAGTCTCGAAGGTATTTAACTTTGGTTTAGTGCTTTATATAATGTCTCCGAAGGCTGTCATATCAGATTAAAAGAAAGAGCTTTTATCAAAATGATTCACTTCCGAAACATTTCCAAAATTTTTATTAAACAGGGTTTTATCAAGTGTTGAGGTCCAAATTCATTTCCGAAAGACTTAAAACATTGTTTTACAAGTCAATTTATTACATTCCCAAGGGGTTTTCGAACTTTGGTTAAAGTGGGTTTTAATAATAATTCCGAAAGGTCATTAACATTGTTTAAATGTACCAAAAGTATAAGGGAATAGAAAGGTCTAAAACCTTGGTTTAAATTGCACTATTATGTGATAAAGAGTAAAGGGACCTTATAACTTCTGAATGTGCATTTTATAAAGAGCTTTCAAATAGATTTTATACAATTTTGATGACCGAGAGTGAAATTAAAGACCAGGATCAGATTCCTCCAGAGTTAGAAAGCATTGTACAAAAGTTTGAGCAACTCTCCTTAAGGCCTGCACCCGCTCAACCATCAACATGGCACACTATCTATCATGCGAGGCCAATAGAAATACCTCTGTAGATGTGCCATTATTTTTCTGACCCCAAAGTGTATAGCAATAAGAGATGAATGAGCCTCTCTCATGACACTAAGCCTCTCTCCTTGTGGTATACACAACTTGCCCAAATGAAACAGAAAATTGTTATGCATGTGATAATCATTTTCCTCAACTTGATTCCCGTCACTCAAACTAGCATACACATCTTGAAGATCAACATCATGTGCATATTGTTCTATGTAACTCTTATGTACAATAGAATGTTTTTTAAGTAAAGTAGAAGCACTTATAATTGGACTTGAAATCATATCAAAAAATTTATTGAAAATACCTTTCTTGTACCTTATAACCAAGTAAAACTATTGAAGAAATCACATCCACCTAAAATGTCATGATTGCTGCAATTTTGTTTGCGATTGCAAGTACTGTAATTGTTGGTGATCGGTACGTATAATTGTCTCTTTACCCATCAAGTAGTGTTTCCACTTCTTGACGCTTTGTACCAACGCATACAGCTCTTTGTTATATGTAGGATAATTAGTTACAACACCATTGAATGTTTCATAATGAAAAGCAATAGGCTTACCATGCTGTAAAAGTACTGCACCCATGGCATAATCACTAGCATCGGTTTGTATCTCGAATGGATGTCTCAAATTCGGTAATGCAAGGACTGGAGATGAACTGATCTTGTATTTTAAAGCTTCAAAAGCTTGTTGTTTTTTGCCTCCCCATTGGAAGCCTTTATTCACACTTCTCACTGCATGCATAGGAGCTGCTATGGCAGAAAAGTCAGCAATAAACTTTCTCCAATACTGAGCTGCACCTAAGAAAATTCTTACCTCGGTTACTGTTTTGGGAGTGGGCCAATTCACAATGGCTTCCACTTTTGAAGGATCAATTTTCAACTCGCCTCCTCCTACAATGTGTCCCAAATAAACCAGAGAAGTCTTTCCGAACTCACACTTTGGCATCTTAAGAAATAATTTCTCTTTCTTCAAAACATCAAGCACCCATTTCACATGCAAGACATGTTCTTCTCATGTTTTGCTGAAAATGAGTATATCATCTAAATACACAATTACAAAGTCGTCAAGAAATGGATGCAAAAAATTATCCATAACACACATGAAAGTTCCCGTTGCATTACACAAACCAAACTACATAACCAAACACTCAAAGGGTCCTTGTTTGGTTTTGAATGCAGTCTCCATATATCACTTTCTGCAATTCTTACTTGATGATATCCACTTCGTAAATCTAACCTAGTGAAAAAAATTGCTTCTTTCAGCTGATCTAGCAAATCATCTATCCTTGGGTGTGAGTATCGATTCTTTACCGTTATCTTGTTCAAAGCTCTGAAGTCTACACACATGCGCCAAGTCCCATATTTCTTCGGAATCAAGACTATGGGTGAACCGCATGGAGAAGTGCTTGGCCTTATGAGTCCCTTGTCCAACATGTCCTTAATTTGCCTCTTTATTTCAACATTCTCCATTAGTGACATGCGATACATGTCGATGTTTGGAAGAGGACAATCTTGTTGCAACTGAATCTCATGTTGAATCTCCCTTTTTGGAGGCAATCATGTTGGCTCCTGAAACATCTCATGATGTGCATCACCTACATCATATAAATATGATTTCAACTTAGGATCATAATACTCAAATTTTTTCATGATTAACATTAGCTTTAGGATTAATCATTAGAAGAACAAAATTCTTGCTTGAATTCACCAGCCTCTTTACCTGTCCAACATTTACCATTGCAATATTTGTCTTCTTGCGATGTGCTCTAACAATTTACTCCTTGTCATCTTTAAATAAATGGTATTTTTTTCTCATGGGGATCGAAGATTGATTTTTATTCATACAAGTAAGGATTTCCCAACACAATACCTGTAATATCAAGTGGAACCACATCTAATTCAATTGTGTCAACAAAATATGCAGTTATAGAAAAGCGCAATATGGACTTCTTTGAAACCTGTAAATTTGCATCCTTACAAATCCACCCTAGTGGATATGGTTTTGGATGTGGAATGGTCTCAAGATTAATTTTCTTAACCAAGTCCTCAGAGATTATGTTTTCTTGTGACCCACTATCAAACAATGTGTCAATCTTGGTATGTTTGGATATGAACCTCACATGAAATAGTTCAATTCTCTCTTCTTCATCTGGAGCTTGTATGTGACAGTTTGATGTACTAGTACTGGGTTTAGTTTCAATTTATTTTCCCTTCATGTTCTTCAATCCCATGGCTGTAATTTTAGATTCATCAGATGAATCCTCTCCTAAGTCATGTTGAGTTGTAGCTGCAATTTTTTGCTTCCCTTTGTTATTGGTATACTTGGGTCTCTTTTCAGGATGTAATTTCCAACAATTTTTCTCTTCATGGCCTTCTCTTGAACAATGTTTACAAACCACTTTTTCTCCCTCTTTCTTGACAGATGCATTCTTTTTTCCCTTACTGTTTTAGGTCTTCTCTTTGTTTTTCCCCTTAAAAGTTTTCTTCCTACCCTCATCAGTAATGTTTTTCCCTCTAGCTTCTAGATGTGTGGCCTGAACACAAACTTCATCTAAGATTGTAGGGTTAAACATGAGAATAGTATGTTTTAGGTAGCTATGTAAACCTCCTATGTACTTGAGAAAAGTATCTTGGCTCTGCAAATCTACCCCTAATAAGAGCGCTCTTCTCCTAAATTCTTGGGTGTATTCTTGTACATTATGTCCTTTCAATTGTCTAAAATTTTTCCAGTTCATTATGGCTTTCTGCATATGAGCTAATGGATAAAACTATTGTTTTATTGCAATAATGAAATCATTCCATGATAGAATAATATTACCATGCTTTTTGATCTCCTCCTTTGTCTTAGCTTCCCACCAAAAAAGTGTTGCACCTTCCATTCGCAATGAAGCTAGTTGGATTTTGGTATCATCATCATGAAGGTTCTGAATTCTCAAATAGACCTCCAATTGCCCAATCCAATTATCAAGATTTTCTGCATTGAATTCACCATTAAACATTGGCAATTCAAACTTAACATCAATTTTTAGAAAATGACTTTTACTAGTGTTCTTTGACTTGTGTGATTGATGTACTGAAGATGAAGTAGAGGATGATGATGATGAGGACGAGGATGGTGATTTTCCACTGCCTCCATTTCCTCCATTTCTCTTCTTTGATTTATCTTCATCATTTTGACCTCGTGATGATCCTTGACCTTCCTTGTGAAGTTTGGATCCTTCTCCTTCTAGTCTCTCATTCCTTTCTTGATAAAGGACTCTTACCATTTCATTCATGTCAAGGAATTATTTCCTGAACACTCTTTCTTATTCTTTGGGATCCACCTCTTCATGGATTTCTTCTTACTCTAGAGGCATGCTTAATGCTAATTCTTCTTCTTTTGGAGGTGAACTAGCTAGTGGAGAATGTGGCAATCTTTCCCTCTTTTTTTCTGGCTCAATTTGACAACCTCTTGCTTCCACCAATTTGCCTTCTCCTCTCTTAAGATTGAGCCTAGTAATCATGTGAACACTTGCAAACATTTAAACAAATATTTTCACACAAAAACACCAGAGAATAAACTATAGCTCTGATACCAACCTGATTTGAAAGGATTGTATTAGTTTGATGTGCTAAGTGTCCTTTCAGTAATAAAAGCATGTAAAATTTGTCTCCATTTGTTTGCTTAAGGAATGAGTGTTTTAACCATGAAACATAGATTAATTTTGAGTTTTAAGCATGAAAATAAGCCTAAATAACATTGTACATCAGTGTATAATAGAGAAATAACATAACACATAAGTTTTACACAATAGGCATGATGAAGCAGTTCACCCCTCCTGGGCTACATCTACTGGTCCAGCTCCCAATGGCATGTCCCTCTTTGTCATTATGCTCAAAATTGAAAATACATGCGTTTACAAGCCTTTAATGGATATTTTCTCTACACCAGTGGCTCCAGAATGCTCAAATTAGTCTAGGTAGACTCTTGTTTCACCCAAATTGGTCGAAAATTGACCTCCCTAGCCATTTTCCCAATATTAGCTACAAAACCTCCACTAATTGTAGAGAATTGCAGTTAACTGCAGCTAATTTGGCCAAAATAACGAAATTTAGGGTGGCGCTAAAATTTCGCCAGTGCTAACTTCTTGCATTTAATATTATGGTTAGGGGTGGGGGTGGCCACATGCCGACCCCCTTAAACCCTACAGTTATGGTTTAGACGTTTAAACTCCGCCATAAAGATTGGAGTGGAACCCAGAGTTGTCGGAATTCCACATAACCATGGCAATAAAAGCCACATAACTGTCGCATGTGATACCTTTACAGTCCTCTGCCAGAGTATTCATCCAGAAATCGTCGCCTTAACACCCACTTAGCCCACGTGTATGTGACAGGTTATAGCTGTCGAGGTTAAGGTTTATGGAAACTGTTAGTTGTTGCAATTTATTTTAGGGTTTTATTAACACATGTGACCACAATCCACGGGGCCGGTGGCGGGTTGGGACCACCGGCGATCCCCCCCCCCCCCCAATGTTGAAACCTTTACAACATAAATGAATGTAGCAAACTATACATGGTAAGTAACACTTGATAGGCGAGTTGGTCGGGAACTTGTGCAAGCTCGCCGAAGGTCATGGGGTTGAACCCCCCGGACCTAAAAAAATTTTGGTCAACTGTCCAAGGGACACGTGGTAGCCTCTAGGCTGGCCACGTGTCACCCATCCAATGGTCCTCCCAAAACTTTGTACAAACAAAATCTACGCCCCTGAATATGCCACGTGCCGAAGCTTGATTAGTTTAGGAAAATGGAATATTCTGAGAATATGCCACCTTTGTTGACTGTACCTGCATGCTGACTGGGCATCCCAGTCACTCCTGTCACAAAAATTTAGTTGTTTAGGAAAAATATCAGAATGTGATATCTTCCTCATATGACATTGGTTTTTCGAACCATTCGTGGTGCCAAAATCGCAACGACGAGATATACTCGGTCGTTTAGGTTAGGTATAGTTTTGAGCACTTTAAATTTTGAGAAAAATACATGATCTCATAATCAAATCACCATTGCTTGAAAGTAACTTACTAAAGTTGGAAATGGAAATCTTTCAATTTTCTTAAAATAAATCACACAGGAAAAAAAAATCTACCATAAACCACTACTGCAAGGAAATAAAACTAAGATTACTTCTGCAGTTTAACCATTCAAAAATAAATATGAACCTACATCAAATGACAGAAAAAAATTCATTTAAACATCTATTTTAACAAGATGATATTCTAGAAATGACTACAATACAATGAAAACATAAATTGAAACTACATCAAATGATAAAAATAAATAATTCATTTACTTTAAATAACACTACGGAACTATGGAAATAACACAGTGAAAGCATAAACTCAAGGTTGTATCAAGTGATAAAAAAACGAAGCCATGGAAAATATCTAAATGTAGAACATAAAAAAATAGAACCTTCTCTATTGTAGGGGCCCTCCACAATAGATGGTTTTGAATCTACTCCAACACTAGTTGTGCATTGAAGCTCTGAAATACTTCTTCATTCAAACAAGGAATAAAATAAAGTTTTGATAAGTTCATAATCACGTCATAATTCACACTCTAATACATTTGTTGGACATGTATTTATAAAAGCATGTCATTAATTGTCTTGAAGCTTTTACGCCTATTTGGACTAACAAACTCTATCTTAAATTCTAAACAGAAAGTAGAATTTCGTTGCTTCACGATTTGCTACTTGGCAGAGAAAATCGTGAAACGTGATGGCTTCGAACTCTTCGCTCACTTGTTCTAGCACTTGGTTGGTCGTCCCTTTGGCTGCACATCTGAGCGATTTCCTTCCTTATTAAGATAATATGGATAAGAATAAATCCATGAGAGGATCATTCTCCACTTGCCCCTATACTTCGTCGCTCAGTTGGCACCCTATAACACATCAAACCATGGTGGTAGCTATAGAAACATAGATCATCTGCGAAATTGCATTAATTTTGTAGCTAAATACAAATTTTAATCTAATAATAAAGAACATTTCAAAATATGAAAAACAGGTCATTAAAATACCTTACCAAATCAAAATTTGCATTTTTACACTTATTTGAGTTGATGGTGATGACAAAAGAAGGAAAGATAAGAGAAAGGAAATGCCAAAAATGAGGCAAGCATGAGGCTCTACATTAACTATATCAGAATCATACAATAATGGAAGCATTAGACTCTAGACATAAAATACCTAAACTTAGTTAGGTTTATAATAAACAAGATACACATAATTTTATACTCCAACTTCCTGCTCAGTTTTTTTCATAAACCCTAAATCGCATCCTTAAAACCTAAAGTAGCTCAATCAAGATATATGTCTCAATATATCTCTAAGGTTTCAATATTTTCTTGATAGATATGACTTACTTTTCTATGATATATTACAAAGCCTAGAAGTAATTCAAACAAGTACCATTCCACATTGTATCTAATAGCTTTCAGAATTCATATGTTATACTTATACTAAGATTTAATGCAAAACCTAGATTTCATCAATGAGACATTAGGTCTCAATAATCATCACCAATCATGGCACAATCTCAGTTTATCACATTTGAAACAATAACATCATATCCTATAATATGAATCTTTGACTAGGGCTTAGAACTATGATCATAAAAAATATACATATCTATGATTCCATAATCATGCATATCACAACAACATATATCAAGCAAACCCGAGACATAAATATCAATAATTAAAGCTAAACATATAACAAACTTGCTCAGGTTAGGGTTTTGATCAGACAAACATACACCTAGGGTTTCATTCCTAGGATATTTATTCTAGATATCATAACTCACAAATCCTAATTTACAAAAACCTCTTGTTGACAGTGTTGTAACAACCAACATTCAAGGGATCTCCCCGATATGAAGTCCCAATTAGACCTCACACCGTTTAGTGTAGGAGTCCAACCAAAACAAAGGAACAATTGCCTTATTCTTAAATATGTTCTTTGACTCTTGTTGTCAACAAGAGAGAGAGTGACTCATATGTACTTTCTAAAAGAGAGAGTGTATTATTTCAAGTGTGTCAAGGTTATTCTACAACAAAGGGAAAGAGAAAGAAAAATGAGCCTCTAAGAGAGAGTTAATAGTGACACCCAGGAAGAGATAAAAATGACCAGGAGATCATGTCCAAGTTCAAAAATGTTAAAAAATGGTTGCAACCTGAATGACAAGAAAGGTCTCATCATTGTGATTCTGGCGCCATGAACGGTTCACAAAACCGAGGTCATATGTAGAAGTTATTAAGGTTTGAAAATGCATAGTAAACTCCAAAAATGGACCTTTGACTCAGTTTGACTTTATGGAATTTTTTATAAAAAAAACAAATTATTTTTCACATAGTTTTTTTCTGCCAATCGTTGGATGCCATGTGCCCTACCCAGAGGCTACCACGTGGCCCCAGGCCGAGGAGGAGGTATGCCATATCAAAATTTTGAGAGTTACAAGGTTCGAACCCGAGACCTTTAGGTTAAAGCGATCATGTCTTACTGTGAAGCCAAATGGTGTTTCTTATTAAACATATCAGTCGCATTATATTTGAACTTTGAAACTCTGACCGACAGAAAAAATTAAGGGCTAGCCTTGACACCATATGACCAGGTGCTCTGAACCACGCCTTAAGGCCTCCACTCCGCAGCGGTTATGAAGCGATGGTTAACACTGGTGGTTTAACATGTGGCCACCGCTCTTCAAATTTAATGCAAAGGTTAGCGATGGATTAACTCGCGGTTTCAGTGGTGGTTTCAGTGGTGGTTACGAGTCATGTGACCACGATGCAAACATTTAATTTAACACTTACCTGGCGGTTTGTCAACGGTTATGTCGGCGGTTCCAGCAAAGGTCCATGTGACAACCCAAATTAAAATTTAACGCAACCACTGACGATCCCCACTTAATTTGGGTGCATTCCACCATTTTCGGGGTTTTTCCAAAATTGGCGCTCCTAACTAGAGTTCCTCCAGTTTTGGAGGAGGTTTTCAAGGTATTGGGAAAATTTTGTTTTTTCCATAACTCCTTCAGTTTTCAACCAAACAAGGTGCAAAAATTGTCAATTTTTGGTATTATCGACATTCTGAGCAGTTTGACATAGGTTTTAGGTTGAACAGAGGTCATATTCAGCAGTTTTATCTTCGAGGAAGATCAAGGAGCCATGCGGGCCATCATGGAGAAGGCAGTGTATTGGGATTTCTTTATCTGTTTTAGGTAAATTAATAGTCATATCTGGCTAATTCATACCTTATGAATATGATTTTATAGATATTTTTGCCTATTGAGGCTTATTTTAACTTGTACTTACATTTTGAGCAAATTAATACATGAGGGACATGCCATTGGGAGCTGGACAAGTAGATGTAGCCCAGGAGGGGTGAACTACTTCAACAATTTCTTGAGTAATGTTCTATGTGATGTTTTATTTCTCTGTTATTTACTGATGTACAATGATAAATAGTTAAAATACTTAATCAATCCTCACATAGAAATTTGTTTAACAAATCCAGAACTATTTGTTTAACCTACAAATTAAGGAGAACCTTATGCACACATTATTATTACTGTTTATATACTTAGCACAACATAACTAATACAATCCATTCAGATCAAGTTGGTATCAGAGCCCAGGTTGAGCATTAGGAGAGCTATATTTTTACTCTCTATATTGTTCTTATGCAAGGTTTGTTTAACTGTTTGCAAGGTTTTTGATGCTTACTAGGCTAAAGCTTAAGAGAGGAGAAGGTCAATTGGCAAGGACTTGCGGTAATCCTCAGCCAAGGAGGGAAAGAGTGCCAGTATCTCCACCTTCAGTTTCACTTCCAAGAGAAGCATAAGAAGCCATAAGAATGTCTTCAAGGGAAGGAGAAATCCATGAAGAAGTTGATCCCAAAGAGGAAGAAAGGGTGTTTAGAAAAGCATTCCTTGATTTGACAGAAATGGTGAGAGTCCTTTATCAAGAAAGGAATGAAATACTTGAAGGAGAAGGATCCAAACTTCATAAGGAAGGACAAGGATCGTCAGGAGGCCATAATGATGAAGATAAATCCAAGAAGGGTAATGGAGGAAATGGAGACAGTGGAAATTCGCCATCATCACCCTCATCTTTATCTTCATCTTCATCAACCTCTACATCATCTTGAGTACATCATTCTCACAAAGTCAAGAACATGGGTAAAATTCATTTTCTTAAACTTGATGTTAAGTTTTAATTGCCAAAGTTTTATGGTGAAGTTAATGCAGAAAAGCTAGATAATTGGATTAGGAAATTAGAGGTCTACTTGAGAATTCAAAATTTTCATGATGAAGAAACTAAAATCCAGCTAGCTTAATTGAGAATGGAAGGTGTAGCTCATGTTTTGTGGGAAGCCAAAAAAAAGGAAGAGATCAAAAAATATGGTAAGATTATCTTATCATGGTCTAATTTCATTTCTGCAATTAAACAACAGTTTTATCGATTAGCTCACATGCAAAAAACCATAATGGATTGGAAAAATTTCAAACAGTTGAAAGGAAAAAATGTTCAAGTTTATACTCAGGAATTTAGAAGAAGATCTCTTTTACTAGAAATTGATTTGCATAGCCAAGAAACTTTACTCAAGTATATAGGAGGTTTGCATACTTACCTAAGACATACCATTCTCATGTTTAACCCTACAAGCTTAGATGAGGTTTGTGTTCAAGCCACACATTTAGAGGCAAGGGGTAAACAAAATTTATATGGGAATGAGGAATGTGAGTATAAAGGAAAATGGAAGAAAAAGATAAATTCAAATTCTAGGAAAGAGAAGGGAAAATTTTTCTGCAAACACTGTTCTAAAACAAGCCATGATGAGGACCATTGTTGGAAACTTCATCCAGAGTTGAAACCAGAAAATTTTAAATCCAAAGATAAAGCCAAGGAGAAAGGCAAGATAGTTGCAATAGATGAACAAGATCTAGGATCAGAATCAGGAGATGAAACAAAAATCATAGCTATGGCACTAAAGAACTTGAAGGGGAAAGAGAATGAAACTAAACCCAATTCTAGTATTTCTAACTATCACATAGAAGCTCCAAGTGAAGAGAAGAGAATTGAACTGTTTCATGTGAGGATCATTTCCAAACATACCATGGTTGACACACTATCTGACAGTGGGTCACAAGAGAACCTTATTTCTGAAGACTTAGTCGGGAAACTAAATCTTGAAACCATTCCACATTCTTAACCATATCCTCTTGGTTGGATTTGTAAGGATGCAAATTTACAAGTTTCAAAGAAGTGCATGTTGCACTTTGCAATAACAACACATTTTATTGACATGGTTGAATTAGATGTTGTTCCACTTGATATTACAGGTGTGGTGTTGGGAATTCCTTAATTGTATGACAGGAAAGCTATCTTCCATCGCCATGACAGAAAGTACCATTTATTCAAGGGTGGCAAGGAGTTTATTGTGAGAGCACATCGCAAAAAACTAGACCCTTCTTTAGTGAATGCAGGGAAAATGAAAAGGCTTGTCAATGAAAGTCAAAATTTGACTTTATTGATGATTAAGCAAAAATAATTTGTACATAATCCTTTTCATGTTAATGCTGATGTAAATAATGAGTTGTTTCAGTTTGAAAGCAGGTTGTCTTTGAAAGAAGATGACAAGAAGTTACAGCAATCGTCTTTAGTGTTGATCGGTGCAGAAAACAAAGTGTCAGTGCAAGAAGGTGCAAATATCCAAGAGAAGGTAAAGAATCCAAGTAGAAAAGGCACAAATTTCAGCAATGATCATTGTTGGTTTCAGAATGGCAGGGTACTATGGCAAGAAACCTTGGTCAGGAATCGACACAAGTACAAGGCTAATTCAGAAAAAAAATCACCATAAGGACAGAATGCAAGGTGAATGTAATTTTCATTTTCCTTTGAAGGTAGACCTGTGTAGGAAAAATATGTTTACTGCAAATTTCAATTGTTGTTCTGCAAGTTTCGATAATTTGTAGCATGACAAGTTCAAAGTAAAAATCAGTTGGTCAACAGATTCAAGGAAAAAATTTATGTTTTATGAGAAGCTCCATTAATGAAATCAGGGAGATTTTAGTGGATCAATATTGGAAGAGTGGAGATTTAGTCTCCTCATCTTCAGGTTCAATAGTCCAGAGAGCTTTTGGGGTCCAAACGCTTCCCAGTGGAGAGGTGTGATCAGGAGATCATGTCCAAGTTCAAAAATGTTCAAAAACGAAAGTGATAAAAAATGGTTGCAACCTGAACTACCGAAAATTTCTCGTCGTTGTGATTCTGGCGCTGTAAACGGTTCGCAAAACCGAGGTCATATGCAAAAGTTATTAAGGTTTTAAAATGCCTAGTAAACTCCAAAAATGGACCTTTGACTCAGTTTGAATTTATGGAAAATTTTATAATTTTTTTTTTTTTCATATAGTTGTTTTTGGCCAATCGTTGGATGCCACGTGGCCTGCCCGAAGGCTGCCACATGGCCCTAGGCCGAGGAGGAGGTATGTCATATCAAAATTTTGAGAGTTACAAGGTTCAAACCTAAGACCTTCAGGTTAAAGCGATCACGTCTTACTGTGAAGCCAAATGGTGTTTCTTATTAAAAATATCAACCACTTTGTATTTGAACTTTGAAACTATAACCGGAAGAAACAATTAAGGGATAGCTCCTTGGGGCTAGCCCCAACACCATACAACCAGGTGCTCTGAACTAGGCCTTAAGGCCTCCACTCCGCAGCGGTTATGAAGCGACAGTTAAATCTGGCGGTTTAACATGTGGCCAACGCTCTTCAAATTTAATGTGGAGGTTAGAGATGGATTAACTTGTGGTTTCGGTGGTGGTTTCAGCAGTGGTTACGGGTCATGTGACCATGATGCAAATATTTAATTTAACACTTAGCTGGTGGTTTGTTAACGGTTATGCCGACGGTTCTAACAAAGGTCCATGTGACAGCCCAACTTAACATTTGATGCAACCACTAACGGTCCCCGCTTAATTTGTGCGTGTTCCACCATTTTCAGGGTTTTTCCAAAATTAGCGCTCCTAATTAGAGTTCCTCCAGTTTTGGAGGAGTTTTCAAGGGATATTGGGAAAAATTTGTTTTTTCCATAACTCCTTCAGTTTTAGACCAAACAAGGTGCAAAAATAGTCAATTTTCAGTTTTCTCAACATTCTGAGCAGTTTGGAATAGTTTTTAGGTTGAACAGAGGTCATCTTCAGAATTTTAGCTTTGAGGAAGATCAAGGAGCCATGAGGGCTATCATGGAGAAGGCAGTGTATTGGGCTTTCTTTATCTGTTTTAGATAAATGAATAGTCATCTCTGGCTAATTCATACCTTCTGAAGCTAATTTTACAGAGTTTCTTTTCCTATTGAGGCTTATTTTCACTTGTACTTACATTTTGAGAAAATTAATACACAAGGGACATGCCATTGGGAGCTGGACCAACAGATGTAGTCTAGGAGGGGTGAACTGCTTCAACAATTTGCCGAGTAATGTGCTATGTGATGTTTTATTTCTCTGTTCTTTACCACTGTACAATGATAAATAGTTAAAATACTTAATCAATCCTCACATAGAAATATGTTTAACGAAGCCAGAACTATTTGTTTAACCTGTAAATTAAGGAGAACCTTATGGACAAATTATTATTAATGTTTGGATACTTAGCACAACATAATACAATCCATTCAGATCAAGTTGGTATCAGAGCTCAGGTTGAGCATTAGGAGAGCTATATTTTTACTCTCTGTATTGTTCTTGTGCAAGGTTTGTTTAACTATTTGCAAGGTTTTTGATGCTTACTAGGCTGAAGCTTAAGAGAGGAGAAGGTCAATTGGCAAGGACTTACAGTAATCCTCAGCCAAGGAGGGCAAGAGTGCCAGTATCTCCATCTTCGATTTCACCTCCAAGAGAAGCAGAAGAAGCCATAAGCATGCCTTCAAGGGAAGGATAAATCCATGAAGAAGTTGATCCCAAAGAGGAAGAAAGGGTGTTTAGAAAATAATTCCTTGATTTGACAGAAATGGTGAGAGTCCTTTATCAAGAAAGGAATGAAATAATTGAAGGAGAAGGATCCAAACTTCACAAGGAAGGACAAGGATCGTCAGGAGGCCATAATGATAAAGATAAATCCAAGAAGGGTAATGGAGGAAATGGAGACAGTGGATAGTCGCCATCATCATCCTCATCTTCATCTTCATCTTCATCAACCTCTACATCATCTTGAGTACATCATTCTCACAAAGTCAAGAATATGGGTAAAATTCCTTTTATTAAACTTGATGTTAAGTTTGAATTGCCAAAGTTTGATGGTGAAGTTAATGCAGAAAATCTAGATAATTGGATTAGGCAATTAGAGGTCTACTTGAGAATTCAAAATTTTCATGATGACGAAACTAAAATCCAGCTAGCTTCATTGAGAATGGAAGGTGCAACTCTTGTTTTGTGGGAAGCCAAAACAAAGGAAGAGATCAAAAAATATGGTAAGATTATATTATCATGGTCTGATTTCATTTCTGCAATTAAACAACAGTTTTATCCATTAGCTCAAATGCAAAAATCCATAATGGATTGGAAAATTTTCAAACAGTTGAAAGGAAAAAATGTTCAAGTTTATATTCAAGAATTTAGAATAAGAGCTCTTTTACTAGGAATTGATTTACATAGCCAAGAAAATTTACTCAAGTATATAGGAGGTTTGCATACTTACCTAAGACATACCATTCTCATGTTTAACCCTACAATCTTAGATGAGGTTTGTGTTCAAGCCACATATTTAGAGGCAAGGGCTAAACAAAATTTAGATGGGAAAGAGGAAAGCGATTTTAAAGGCAAATGGAAGAAAAAGAGAAAAGAAAATTCTAGGAAAGAGAAGGGAAAATTTTTCTACAAACACTGTTCTAACAACAAGCCATGATGAGGACCATTGTTGGAAACTTCATCCAGAGTTGAAACTAGAAAATTTTAAAGCCCAAGATAAAGCCAAGAAGAAAATCAAGACAGTTGCAATAGTTGAACAAGATCTAGGATCATAATTAGGAGATGAAACAAAAATCATAGCTATGGCACTGAAGAAGTTGAAGGGGAAAGAGAATGAAACTAAACCCAGTTCTAGTATTTCTAACTATCACATAGAAGCTCCAAGTGAAGAGAAGAGAATTGAACTATTTCATGTGAGGATCATTTCCAAACATACCAAGGTTGACACACTATTTGACAGTGGGTCATAAGTGAACCTTTTTTCTGAAGACTTAGTCAAGAAAATAAATCTTGAAACCATTCCACATCCTAAACCATATCCTCTTGGTTGGATTTGTAAGGATGCAAATTTACAGGTTTCAAAGAAGTGCATGTTGCGCTTTGCAATAACAGCACATTTTATTGACATGGTTGAATTAGATGTTGTTCCACTTGATATTACAGGTGTGGTGTTGGGAAGTCCTTACTTGTATGACAGGAAAGCTATCTTCCATCACCATGACAACAAGTACCATTTATTCAAGGGTGGCAAGGATTTTATTGTGAGAGCACATCACAAAAAACTAGACTCTTCTTTAGTGAATGCAGGGCAGATGAAAAGGCTTGTCAATGCAAGTCAAAATTTGAATTTATTGATGATTAAGAAAAAATAATTTGTACATAATCCTTTTCATGTTAATGCTTATCTAAATAATGAGTTGATTCAGTTTGAAAGCAGGTTTTCTTTGAAAGAAGATGACAAGAAGTTGCAGCAATCGTCTTTAATGTTGATCAGTGCAGAAAACAAAGTGTCAGTGCAAGGAGGTGAAAATATCCAAGAGAGGGTAAAGCATCCAAGCAGAAAAGGCACAAATTTCAACAATGATCATTTCTAGTTTCATAATGGCAGGATACTATGGTGAGAAAACTTGGTCAGGAATCGACACAAGTACAAGGCTAATTCAGCGAAAAATCGCCATAAGGACAGAATGCAAGGTGAATGTAATTTTCAGTTTCCTTTGAAGGAAGACCTACATAGGAACAATATGTTTACTACAAATTTCTGTTTTTGTTCTACAATTTTCGATAATTTGCAGCATGACAAGGTCAAAGTCAGCAATAGTTGGTCAACGGATTCAAGGAAAAATTTGTCGTTTTATGAGAAGCTCCAATTAATGAAATCAGGGAGATTTCAGTGGATCAAGATTGGAAGAGTGGAGATTTAGTCTCCTCATCTTTAGGTTCAGTAGTACAGAGAGATTTTGGGGTCCAAAAGCTTCCCAGTGGGGAGGTGTGATCAGGAGATCATGTCCAAGTTAAAAAATGTTCAAAAATGAAAGTGCTCAAAAATGGTTGCAACCTGAACGACCAGAAAGGTCTTGTCGCTGTGATTCTGGCGCCATGAACGATTCGCAAAACTGAGGTCATATGCATAAGTTATTAAGGTTTAAAAATGCCTAGTAAACTCCAAAAATGGACCTTTGACTCAGTTTGACTTTATGAAAAATTTTATAAAATAAAAAATATATATATTTTTCATATAGTTGTTTTCGACCAATCGTTGGACACCACGTGGCCTGTCTGGAGGCTTCCACGTGGCACCAGGTCGAGGAGGAGGTATGCCATATCAAATTTTTGAGAGTTACAAGGTTCCAACTCAAGACCTTTGGGTTAAAGCGATCACATCTTATCGTGAAGCCAAATGGTGTTTCTTATTAAACATATCAGCCACGTTGTATTTGAACTTTGAAACTATAACCGGCAGAAAAACTTAAGGGCTAGCCCTGACACCATATGAATAGGTGCTCTAAACCAGGGCTTAAGGCCTCCACTCCACAACGGTTATGAAGCGACGATTAACGCTGGCGATATAACATGTGGCCAGCGCTCTTCAAATTTAGTGCAGAGGTTAGCGACAAATTAACTCGAAGTTCTGGTGGCGGTTTCAGTGGTGGTTACGGGTCATGTGACCACGATGCAAACATTTAATTTAACACTTAGCTGGCAGTTTGTTAACGGTTATGCCGACGGTTCCAGTGGAGGTCCATGTGATATCCCAACTTAAAATTTAATGCAACCACTAATGGTCCCCACTTAATTTGGGCGTGTTCCACCATTTTCGGGGTTTGCCAAAATTGGCGCTCTTAACTGGAGTTCCTCCAGTATTGGAGGAGGTTTTCAAGGGATATTGGGAAAAATTTGTTTTTTCCATAAATCCTTCAGTTTTTTACCAAACAAGGTGCAAAAATAGTCAATTTTGGGTATTCTCGACATTCTGAGTAGTTTAGCAAAGGTTTCAGGTCGAATAGAGGTCACATTCAATATTTTTAGCTTCGAGGAAGATCAAGGAGCCATCAGGGCCATCATGGAGAAGGCAACGTATTGGGCTTTCTTTATCTATTTTAGGTAAATGAATAGTCATCTCTAGCTAATTCATACCTTTTGAAGCAGATTTTACAGAGATTTTTGCCTATTGAGGCTTATTTTCACTTGTACTTACATTTTGAGAAAATTAATACATGAGGGACATGCCATTGGGAGTTGGACCAACAGATGTAGCCCAGGAGGGGTGAACTGCTTCAAAAATTTGCTGAGTAATGTGTTATGTGATGTTTTATTTCTCTGTTCTTTACTGATGTACAATGATAAACAGTTAAAATACTTAATCAATCCTCACACGTAAATCTGTTTAACAAAGCCAGAACTATTTGTTTAACCTGCAAATTAAGGAGAACCTTATGCAACACATTATTATTACTATTTGGAGACTCCAGTACAACACAACTACACAAAATCTATTTATATCGCCTTGCACCAAGAGGGCTGCTCTCAAAGGGTTGTGAAGATGGTCTTCAAAATAGGGTTGGGGTAGAAGAATGGAATGCAACTAAAGGAGTTTTTGAAGTCCAAAATGATAAGAAAAAGCAAGAGGAGATATTTTCTTTATGTTGTAGCCAATCCTACAACTAGTAAATACACTCATTATTGATCATAAACAACTTATCATGTAAAATAGTGGAAAATATGAGTTGAATTTAACTTAAGCTACTTCATTCACCTAAATCATAAAATATAACCTCTAATCTACATATTCATGATATACAGAATGAAAATCCAATTTATTTTTTCCAATAAATCATAAACCGAATGTTTTTGGCCCTCGGTGGAAGACCTTCCTCCTCATCTCCAATGGAAGAGGTGAGAGAGGGGCATTTTCAACACGGTTTTAATTTTTAGATGCTACTAAGATACAATGACATTAACCAAAATACTAAAGCATAAAGGAAACAAAAATGCACACAAGAGATACTCATAGCCTATGGATTTGACCTTAACCCACCAAATTTTCTACCCTTCCGAAAACAACTCAAAGGGGAAATAGACCAATCGCTCATTCTTATTTCATAACAAGCCCTTTCCATAAAAAATGATGTTGAAAATATCTCTAATACAATGCCAAGTGTTCTCTAGCTTCCTATGGAAAATCAAATCCTAATTAGCTCTTTCTCTTGTTCATTTATACTAAAGGGAAGCTACCAACAGCCTCTCCCTAAAAATTAGGCATTTGTCTCCTTGATCTTCGAGTGATGTGGATCCCGGATCCCTCATAACATTCACTTCTGCTTGGTTGCCTTTGGACTTCGAACCTGTTGGAGGAGGATCTCGAGGAGATATTGGGTTGATTAGGGAAGTTAAGAAGGTGGAAAACCTTCCTATAATTTCTCCTTTTTTTCTACTATGAGCCTTGACATGGAATTTTACTCAAAAATAGCTTAATTTCCTGTAATTAAACCATGTTAAGCTTCAATTCATGATAACTTCACACCTTTCTCACTAATAAAAATATGACAAAATGTGAGAGAGAGAGAGAGAGTAAATAAGCTAAAAGGTGACATTATAACCTCTTAAATATACTCAATGATGGGCCTCATAAATAACCATCCTCACGTACGTAGGCTTTTTCTTTCTATGCAGGACTCTCTTTTCTCCAGTTTTCCTCATCCAACATTGTTGACCTTCTCATAGCAATCTACCTTGTTCTTGTGAATAAATTAATGCATGCCCAATAGCATGCTATATGCACCCAAAGGAAGAAAATTTATTTATGTTGTTGTAGGCACGCCATTAAGCTCAAATACATAAGACTTTACCCAATGTTGAACTCTTCCTTTGGTCCGTGTAGCCAACTACACCAACCAAGAATTTGCATGCACTTCCTTATCCAAAAAGCATTGATCCACCACTAAGACTAATATAGCTATAATTTGATCCTAGATAAATCAAAATAGAAATGACTTTATCACAAATCTTACCTTCCATCTCGATGATCGATGTCTCGGTGGTCTTCCCATCCGTTATCAACTCCGTACAGATTCGGGGAATGTTTTGAGCTACATCCCACTGTCCGTACCCTTGGGAAATGTACCCCTGAGGTCTAACACCGATTTGATGGATAACTTTCCTTACGATGGTCTCCACCACAAGCCCAACACCGGCACCAGGTTCTCTCGCTACTACCTTTATTCTACCGCTTCCATACGCTATAACCTGTTAGTGTGAAATTCTTAACGCAAGGTACGAAAAGAGCTCACTAGTCGGTGTGTGACAAAATCCTAACAAAAAATATGGTTGTTAAAATTCCTTAAATCTGAAATATATAGTCAAAAATGTTGCAAAACCTGCATCTATGCGTAAAAGAAATTAAACAAGAAAAGAAATAAGATTTGCTCCATTCATCCAATGTACAAGACAAGATATAAATAATTTTATATGTATTTCATCACCTCGGGAAGGAACAAAGAATGATGTTACCAGCCCTCCTCAATGTGATGGGTTCTTGGTTTTCCACAATGCTTTAGATCCATAATTTTATCTTTCTCAATGGGGTAAAACTCCGAAAAGTGTTGAACCTATGGGAGCTCAAGAAGCAAGAAAATAGTAACAGCAATAGAATAATCAAAGCGCGACAATGAAAGTGATCAAAGTGAATAATGAATGGAAAACATTCCTATTTATAACAAAATATTCAAGAGTCCTCGGAGAATGGCAAATAATAAAAATATTATTAACCAAGATCTAGATCTAACTACTTGGAATATTTTATTATATTTTGAGTTGAGGGAAAAGGTATTTAAATTGGTTAAATACTCATTTCTCTAGAAATAATAAACAAACAAATGATTTATTTATCATTTCAAGAATGTGGTTAAGGAATAATTAACAAATAATGATTTTTTTAATTATTTCTAGTTGATTTAGTCAAATTTAACAAGGGAATAATAACTAAATAATGATTTAATTAATTATTCCGATAAAAAATAAGATAAATAATGATTTATCTAATTATTTCTTATGACAAGTTAAATATGACCAGGAATATTATTTAAACAATGGTTTAATTAATTATCTTTAGAGGAAAATCAAACAAATAAGGATTTATTTAATTTTTCCTCATGGGGTTTCATGTTTGAACCAGAAACAACTTAATAAAGTATGGTTTATTAAATTATTTCCTATAGTGGTGCTAATTTTACTATGGTAAAATTGATTTTACATGGTGTACTTCGATCCATCTAATTGTAAATGGTTAGATGACCAAAAATTGGTGTAACGTGACCCACGTCCTTCTCGCCTACATTAGACTTCTTATGAGGAGTCATATTTTAATTCTCACATGCATTCTAAGATCTTCCTCACTTCTTGGGCCATTTTCCTTTAGTCTTCTCACTACCCTTCTAGACATGCTTGAACTCTACCGTTTGTTCATAGCAACAGCCCAACTTTTTGATGGATTCCTCCAATGAATTAGGCCCATCGAACTCAACTGCCCTTGAATGATAATGGAAATCCACTAATGAACATTTAGATATTTTCATGATTGAGATATGGAACATATCTCAATAGCTTTAGAAATTTGGTTGTATATTCTTCACTTGACATGGAACCCATCCCAAGCTCATAGAATTCCTTGGCCTTTCCATCATAATGCCTCTCGTATAGGTACTTCTTGTTGAAGGGCCTTTCAAATTCTTCCCAATTCAACTTCTCTTCCGATGCCTCCGACATGCTTGACATCTTCCCCACCAAATATATACTTTTCCTTTGTGACTAAAAGTAGTTACCTTGGATTTCCCATATTCTTTGAATAATTCATGAATTCTCGAAAAAAATTATCATTCCAAGAACCATGATTATGCATCTTCTTATTTGGTCATCTCACCATCAAAAGTAGAAGGCTTGGCTTTCTTGAATTCCTCTCGGAAAAATACCCTCCCACTCCTCCTATGATGATGTTTGTGGTGATGGTGATTATGTCTTCTAGAAATAGATCTAGAAAAAAAATCCATGCATACTCGCCCTCTTCTAAGGTGTCCCTGGCTATGCCACTCTTTACTATATCATCATTATTCATATTATATCTTTTTCTCGAGACTGGATTCCATCTTCCCCATTAGTATTTTCTTCGTCTATCTCCATGACTAGTCCCCAATTCTCCATGCTTCCGCAAATATAAAAGGCTTTGAAGAATAAATCGCATTAACTCCCAACTTGCTTTTCTTAAGCTTTTTCAAGCATTTCTTGGCTTCAATCAACCACTTATTATTAGATTTACAACTTTTGGTCTCTACCTCCTCATACTTCTTAACTATCCTATAGATCATGAGAGTCCCCTCTCCTGTTGTTTCCCATTCCACCGATTTATCTTATGGCATGTGCAAGAAGTCATATGAACTATACTCAACCACTCTACACTTCATCTCTTGGTATGACATTTTTACCGCAAATATACACAGCGATACATCAAATAAAATGCTCAATCAAAAACACCAATTCTATTTCGTGAGGCTATCACACTCGCATAGGTCAATCCGTATTAACATGATACATAATAATATCAAGAGCATATCAAGCTCATATATGAACTGCTAATAACACAAATTGTAATAACGCCATCTACATGGATATATCAACAATAATAATAAATAATTGACATACATGCATGATAAACATATAGATATGAATAACAATACGCATTTACCCTAAGGTCCAAAGATTGTGAACTCGAAGTTGATACTACTTTGTAACACCCCGCCCCACATTTAACCACTTTTACATGCTTACCAAGGTAAATGTGAGTTGAGTAGTTACTATGCATGACCCAAATTCCAATATGCAATTACGGAAATGGGGTCAAGTTTTCCAAAATCATCTACATTAGACTTTCAAGAGACTACAAATGTGCAAATTTCGGTAAAAAAAATTGTCGTCTTAGTTGCGTCGATGGTCATTACCCGTGCAATAGGTCCGAAAACACACTAAGCTAGAATTTTATTGTTTTAGGGTTTTATAGTTAAAAAAAACATCAAGAAAAGAAAAACAAGGGGTTGAAGAGAAATCCTAGGGTTTGAAGCAATTGATATGCAAGGATCATAAACAATAGTGCCGTAGTCGTAAACCCGTGTGGAGTCGCCGCTGTTAGTATGAATCTTAATTCCAAGCGTACAAAAAGACCACTTTAGTTGTGCATAACAAACATCCCTAATACAAAAATATGGCCGCCAATATCCTCGCATCTCAGCTAGTGATCAAGATAAATGCAGCAAAAATCTAGATCTATGCATTTGAAGACATACAAAGAGGAAAAACAAGATTTACTCCATGCATCCAATAGACAAGACAAGAATATGTTGAATTAATTTTGTATTAGTGGCACTCCGGGGAGGAAAACACAGGAGGGTGTTCTGGGCCTCTCAATGGGATGGGCTCTCGTAAGTCCTCATAACTTTAGATCTAAAATTCCTCTCCCTTGATGGTGTAGAAAACCCATACAAAAATGAAAAACATGACTATGATGGTGGATCAATAGTCAAAACCAAAAGTATAGATCCGCAGTGATCTTTAGGCAACAAAAGGTGGTAAATGAATGGGAAAACCCTTCTATTTATAACAAAATATTGAGTTAGTTCAGACATATTGGTGCATAATTAAAATATTATTAACCAAATCAAGATCCAACTTTTTATGGAATATTTTTTTATATTTTTTGAGGGAAAAGGAATTTGACTTCAGTCAAATCCCTTTATTTGTAAATAATAAATAAATAAATGATTTATTTATCATTTTAAGGATGTGGTTGAGTAATAATCAACAAATAATGATTTATTTAATTATTTATGGGTGATTTAGTCTTATTTAACAAAGAATATTATTTAAATAAGTTTAAATAATTACTCTTTAGAAAATAATAAGATAAATAATGATTTATCTAATTAATTTTGTTTTGGGTTAAATATAACCAGGAATATTAATTAAACCGTTGTTTAACTAATTATTCCTTGAGAAAATCAAAACAAACATAGATTTATTTAATATTTCCTCATGGTTTTCCTGTTTAGACCATAAACAACTTAATAAAGGTGGTTTACTAAGTTATTTTCATAGTGAAAGCAATTTTACTTAGGTAAACGTCTTACATGGTGTACTTGAGTCCATCTAATGATAATAATAGGTTAGATGACCAAAAAATGGTGTAACACTATGCAATGACCCAAATTCCAATATGCAATTACGAAATGGGGTCAAGTTTTCCAAATCATCTACAAACACCCAGAAATACATGATCACATTGCTATCAACCTAAATTTTCACTATGATTATTTTCCGAGCTTATACCATACCTTGACCTCAATTATTTATTATTCACATGAATGCGAAATCGTTCACTGCACCTGCAGAGGTCTCCAAATGCATGGATAACCCATCCTCAATGCAAATATGGTGGCCGAGATATCCTATTTGGCATGCGGCCATAAACCCCGTTCTATAAATTTAGGTCTAGTATTCAACCAACTACCTGCGTACTTTTACAAAACTTTGTCAACAATATGTATAAGTCTTCATGCTATGTTCTTAGTCTCTATTAAGGCTCATGCTTTCCCAACATATATTATTCATTTATAGAAACACGTTATTCTAGTATGTGTAGGTTATGAACGCATAGTTTTTTCATTGTTTCATTAGTTTCATCAGATGTTCATCAAGAAGGCTTGCTTCCTCTCATACTAGATTCAATAAACCGATATTAGCTCATGCATCCCTATAAATTATCCAAGATCCTATCAAAACATCAAACAAATCAATAACAAGAGCACATCATATAACAAGAAATACACTATGCATGTAACATACACTTAACCATTAATGTAGCCATGAAAATTTAGTCACATAATCAACACATTAAGCCAAAACTTGTGCTCATTGATCTTAATTAAAGAATAACACACATTAACATATGAATAGTACCAACCAAGTTAGGACTCCATATGTTCCAACTAACCATAGAATGGTTTGAGTACATCCTTTCTTCCATCCTAATCACCCCCTTGCCATATTCCAAGCCTCGAATTTGGGATTACATGGGATCAACCAAAACTTAACCAAACACAAACACCCAAGCAAAACTACTCTCCACCCCCCCCTCAAGCCACTTTGATTTGACCTAATACAAGGTCCGGAAATCACCAAAACCAATACAAACTTTGATGCCTTGAAATTTATTCACCATAACCATAGGAATTTTCTCTCTATCTTCACCCACCCGTCAAGGGATTCCTGAGAAAAACCATCTCCACTCTCCACTCGTGGATTTTCCTAAGACCACCTCAACCAGATCCAAAATCTACCGGCATCCGAAGCTCAACCAAACAAAGAACCCACTACATCATGGTTATACAGAAATGGCACAAGGAAAGCAGTTTCACATGGCTATCAATCCAAGCAAATCTCCATTCCAATGATAGAAAATGACTAGAAACCAATGCATGAACAATGCATTCAAATCCTAATAATATAATCAAACATGCATATTGTTACCTCGCCAAAATCCTCTTGTCGGATACTCTTATCTCTCTTCTTTTATGCCCTTGTTAACCTGTTCAATTTTCTTCTGATGCCACATGAATTCTCTTGCGCTCTCGTTTTCCTTGCTTGTCTCTTGCATGTGTCCAAGTGTTGTAGTGTTGTAGCTTCTTCTCCCTTTTTCCAAAGAGAATGCTAGAATGTTATATTTCCAACTTTCTTTTCCTTTCTCCTTCATATTTCCTTGCATGCATATTATTTTACTGCTTTATCATTTTCTTGTCCCTTCCTCTTCCCCACTTGTCGAAGTGGAATTTATTTTATTTTCCTTTTATTTATTTTGCATTTTTTTCTCGTGTCCTTGTTAACATGTAATAATTAATCGCCATTTATTTCCTTGCCTCTTTCCAATGCCAATTTCCATAGCCAACAAATAATTAACCAGGAAGTTGATCTCAATGTAATGTTTTTTCCCTTCATTCAACCTTCAAATACATGTCCCGTGACCTTGGTTTTATTTTTCATAATTTCCATAAATAATTTATTTACATGGAAATTTAACCCAAGGTTGTTACACATATAATCTTGAAATTTATTAATAGCATGGAGACAACAATAACGAATTATTTTTTAGTTACCGTATAATTTAATTGCAAACATGTGCAAGATTTTTGTTGATAAAATAGATAGCATATGGTTAATGATTCGTTTCACCCAAGTATTGCTCCAATACCTATGTCAAAGGCATATGTGGAAATATGAAAGGGTAGAGACAATTTTGGCCCACTCAACATAGGCGTTATTAAAAATTCCTTGACAAACCTTCAAAATTAAGTTGACACTAATCGGTCCAATGAAATTCTACATCTCGAGAAAGCATTTTAAATAATGGAGACACAACCTTTGTAAAATTGGCAATGAAACATAATTAATAATGGCATGTCCTAAGAAACTACAAACATTCTCTTGATATTTAGGAATAGGACGGTTCAAAATTACCTCATGTTTTGTTAGATCTACTTAAATACTTAAAGGAGAGATGTGATGGTTGATTATAATTTATTTTATCAATAACATGTCACACTTCTCATTATTAAGAGAAATATCTGTTTTCTGTGCATTGTATTATAAATTCCTCTATGTTTTCCATGTATTTCTAAATGTGTTACCTTACATAATAAATTCAACCATATAAACCTTTATAGAAGCCTTGGAATCAAGTTTGACAAAATACTAAGAATATCCCACTAGAAAGTGGCAAGAGAATCACAAGGACCAAAGTGCAAGACATAATAGGAATAAGTTCCTGCGTGCAAGTAAAGGTAGTCTTGTCCTAATCCTCAAGGGAAATATATTTGATGGTATCCACTAAACTCGTTAATATGATATAAATTGGAGTTTATTAAAAAAAAATTGTGAGAGAGAGTATTATCACCATATCTAAATCCAAAAATGCAGATGAATGGGAAACCACAATTCACCCAAAATCAGCTAGTAGCCTCAAAGGTTGGACTTTGACTACAACACAATGAAATTTTCAAATATTCCCACTAATCAATGGAGACCACTAGATATTATAATATTCCTTTTGCTTTACAATAGATCAATTTACCAATTGAAGGATTATATGAGTTTAACATGAATTAAGGCTTGAAATTTCTCCATAGTTTCCTTCAGCATGACATTGATGGCAACCTCTAAGTCAATTAAGGCATTTTAAACGAGAATTTTGTTGCTATGAACACTATTTATAAGGCTTACTTGGGTAAATATAATTGGCCATATGAAATAAAATTCCAAGCAATAATTCAACAAGTTAGACAAATTTAATTCTATGGTCCTTGTTTTTCGTACTTTGCTTCCTCAGTAATCGTATAAATTATATAACTTATGTGTTATATGTCCAATATTATCATGTTCTCACACTATTTTAACTTCATGCAAAATATAGAATTTATTCCACCATTGATCATTTGTGGAAATTAAATCAAGATTGCAATGCACACATGAAACAATAAAAATTCACACACATTAACACAATTTTTTAACTAGAAAGCCCGGCTTTCAAAACCCCAACTATCTATATATAATATATGTCACAGAGATCATGTAACAATCCTCATACAAATCTGATCATATCAAGCTCGCACAATACAATCGCGCACACTAATCAAGCCCGATCTTGCAAATCCATGCACCGATCTTTGCCACCCATAGGCTCATCTCATCGGTGAAATCCCCGCCGAAGAATGGCTCTAAATGAGTTTGAATTGCCCCAGCCTTGCTTTTTTCAATCCTCACCGGGGCATCTCCATCGAGTGTTGGATGCAATCACGCATCACTATAGTCACACTTACTCTTCACCCATCTCTCCACTCGGTCTCCACCGAAACTACCATGCATCGTAGTTAATCGATGTATTTCATTGATTAATGAGTTATTATTTGTGAATTAATTAACTAATTAATTCACTCCACTCACTAGTATCAATCAGCTAGGACTAGATACAACTATTCTAACCGAGTCTAACCGAGTTAAACTAAATACAACTCCACCAACTACTTCTCCAACTCCACCAAACTCTGCCACATGAGTTCTAACTCATACTCATGCAATAGTTCAAAGAACCCCTCGTGAATAGTGTAATTCCTTCTCGTCACTATTGTGCCACCTCTTTGCACTTAACCGAAGTGCTCCAAGAGAATAAGATAATAGCGGAGTCCAAATATTATTAGGAGCTAATAATATTTGACATATCTATTTTTAGACCTGAAATCTAAAAATAGACTCCACCCAATATGTCTAAAAATAGAAGTCCATCTATTTTTCCAACTTGACCAACCATCCAAAAATAGCATCCGCAACTCATATAATATGATCGACACATGTCTAAAAATAGACATAGTCTAAAAATAGACTTTGCGCCTAAAATAGCTCTCAAGGGCCCACTTAGTGAAGGCGACTTTTCACTAAGCTCGTCATCTTTTTGAATATCGAAAACTCCTCTCAACAAGATAGGGATTATTCATCACCCCGATCCCGTCTCTATGGTATTCGACTCCTTTCCTAGTGAGCCTTCGTCAAAATATTTGCATCCCGATCCTAAGTAGGAATGTAAGAAAGCAACATGATCTTCCGCCGTCAAATTTCGATATGATAAATGATGTCAATATGTTTATATCTATCATGAAACATCGGATTAACCAAGATTTTAATGCAACTCGATTATCACAATATATCACAAGAGGGATCTAAATGAGAACCGAACAACCGACCAGGATCTTCCTCATCCATATAGCCCGCATGCGCTCAAACTTGCCGCCATGTACTCGGCCTCTCATGAAATGAGTGCCACGGATCTGTTTCCCGCCGTACCAAGAACCGTTGTAGATCCGATATCGAAAATCCTCTCCAAATGTGTTCTTTCTCGTCCATTGGGCTTCCCCGCCCACCGCATCCATGAAGCCATGTGCCTTCACCTCATCCGACCGTATATACCACAATCCATACCTGCATGTGCCCATGAGATACCTTTCAGGACATGCTTTCTTGCCTTCCAAAAGAGCTTGGTAGGCTTCACATCGTCAGAAAGCTTCTGTCACAGCATAGTATATGTTTGGTCATGTATCGACTTTCTCTCTCTCCAAATACACAGTGAAACTTAAATCCAACCGTCGATAAATATGGCATCCACTACCTCCTCGCCGATGTAGCATCCTCTTTCCTCCAACCACCGTGAAGATGAGGCGTCAATAGGCTTGCAGCCTTTCGTGTGAAACTTCCGCATCTCCTCTGCATACTTGCCTTGAGTGCGTGTGTCAGCTCACCTTCTCGCCGCCAAATTTCTGATCCTTCTGTGAAATAATGAAGGAGTCCCAATTCCTTCTATCTCAACTCCTTAAAAGATCCGCCTTGCATGAGTGTGTCACCGCTTCATCACCCGTTAGTATTAAATCATATACATAAAGCACAATGATCAAAAGCTTACCCTCCAACACAACTGGGTATAGGTTAGGATCCGCCTCACTCTTGGCGAAACCAAGTCCAGAAATAACTATCTATCCATGTGTACCAAGCACGAGGTGCTTGTTTCAGCCCATACGCGCTTGAGCCTCGCACACATGCGACTCGCCGAATATTTTGAATCCTTCAAGTTTCTCAATTTACACCTCCTCCTCAAATGACTTCGTTGAGGAACGCAATCTTCACATCCATCCGATGAGTGTTCCAACCCATCTACGTCGAGAGAGCAAGGATGGTCCGTATGGAAGAATACCTTGCGATAGGTTCAAAGGTTTCTTCTATAGTCGATCTCAATCCGTGAGAAGCCCCAGGCAACAAATCTTGCCTTATACTTCTCAACACTCCCGTCATCAGCTTGCTTCACTTCTTTGTAGATCCATCTTGAACCTACCCCCGATTTCCCTTCCGGCCTTGTGACAATCTCCCATGCACCGTTTCTCGACAACTCAATCATACTCTTCCACCATGGCATCTAACAATGCGGTATCCTCCATAGCTTCCTCAAAAGAGGATGGCTCCATCATGATACACTTGCTCATCGCAGCCATGTATCTAGTAAATCACCATGTGACTATCTCTTTCTACGATGTGATGTAGGAGCTCCCAAGTATCGCGTTGCATCAAGATTCCGCCGCTCACCTTTTGCAGTGCACTTCCGCCCTTCCGATGTTTGGCATCGCATGAGTGGTTTCTTCCACTCATGAACCTCCTCTTGTGGCTGATCCACATCTTGAGGCTCATCTTTAGGAACAAGTAGCTCCTCCTCTCGGGGCATGCGGGTTCCCTCTCAAGTGACAACTTCATGGCTTTCTCCTCATAAAATTTGATATCCCGTAGCACAACAATCATCCGACCGTTCGGAAAATACACACGATAATTGTGGGAAGTCATGTACCCCCACAAATATCCCAACCTCTCGCGGTCGGCCCAGCCTTCTCTTCCCCGGCATCCTTCGTCAAATGAGAAATATCAAGCTTCTTACCGTAAAATGCCCTCTTCGGGTGTACTCATGCCAAGTACTCTATGAGGACAAAAGTTTTGCACATAAACCGTAGTGTTGCATGCCTCAGCCCATAAGTGTATGGGAAGGCCCTGATCATGTAACATCACCCGTGCAGCACCCACGATTGTTCTGTTGTTTCTCTCTGTGACCCCATTCTGCTGTGGGTTATGAGGCACTATGAGTTCTCTTCGAATTCCTTCTACGTTGCAGAAGTATTTGAATTCGCCAGAGATATATTCACCACCATTATCGCTCCTTAGATCTTTCACCTGCTTCCCCGACTCTTTCTCAACGAGCGCCTTGAGCTCACAGATATTTTAGTATGTCTCGCTCTTCTTCTGCATGAAGAAGATCCAACACTTACGAGAAAATTCATCAACAAATATCACATAATATGTTTGCTTTGCTGTTGAAGCAACTGAGAAGGGTCCACACACGTCTGTGTGAATTATATCAAGGATCGTTGAAGCATGACTATACTTCTCATGAAAAGTGGTCTTCACAAATTTTCCCAAAGTACATCCCTTGCACTGATCTGATGCACAAGTGTAGCCTTGGGAAGCCCGGTAGAAATTTGCTGCAAAATTTTCAAAGCGCCATGGTGAAGATGGCCCAATCTCCTGTGCCACAATTCGCCCTCATCCCGGCTCACCACTCCTTCTACTTTACCTGCCATTTCTGCGCAGCCATCTACCTGTAATTGATAAATATTCTTAACTTGAATCCCTATCCTCCTGGTTTGACCAGTTGTTTTACTGTGCAGGAAGGCTTTTCCCTCACTAAAAACAACATCATAACCCTTGTCTTCCAATATCACCACAGAGATCAGATTCTTCTTCAATCCTGGAACATGCATGACATCCTTCAAGATGAAAGGTTTACCAGACTCCCTCTCAAAGGAAATGGTCCCGATACCAGTTGCTCTATATCTACCATCATCACCCATCTTGATGTGCAATCCAAGATCCTTTTCATCCAGATCACTAAACAAATATTTGTCTTCGGTCATATGGAAAGATGCACCACTGTCAGAAACCACACTGATCCCATCACACTTGAGACCAAACATGCGATCAGCGAAAAATCCAGCTCAAACTGCGAGGCTAAGGCCTCTCCAGTTGCAGATCCAGTAACCTGCTTATTTTTCTTCTTCTGTGGACAATTAGTGGTGTAATGTCCGTGTTGGTGACAGTGAAAGCACTTCACCTTGGACAAGTCCTGCTTCTTGCCTTTCGCACCGGATTGATAAGGATTTTTCTTTCCCTTCCCTTTCCTTGCTTTGGTAGCCAAAGCGCAATTTTCTTCATCTTCATTCTTCGATGAAGATCCATCCCTGGTACCCCGCCTTATCTCCTTCTGCACAAGATCCGACCAAAGTCGCTCCCATCCTGGCAGTTTCTCTCGACCATTGATAGAGTCCTCGTAGCTATGCCAACTCTTCGGAAGCCCAAGGAGAGCCAAGCTCACCAAGTACTCTTCATCTACAGTAACCCCCACACTTCCCAGCTCATCCTTGCAGTGGAAAAACTTCGTGAGGTATTTTGGTATACTGTCGCCTTTCTCCATTTTTATTTTTCTGAGCTTGTCTTTAAGCGCCAACTTCCTCTGGTCGCTTCTGCTTTGGAACAAGTCTGTCAAAGATTTCCACATTAAGAATGGAGTAGCTTTACCGTGAAGGTTGGACACTATGTGATCCTTCACACCTTCCAACAGAATTCTTCGACACTTCACTACCTTCTTTTGCCATGCGTCAAGTGCAACTGCATTGCTAGAACCAGGCTTTGGAATATCAGCATCTATGAACTCCTCCAACCCATTATCATCCAGCACCGCCTCCATCCTGTCCTTCCATGCAATATAATTTGAGCTGCCATCAATGGCATACTCCAATCGCAATCCGTTGAAAGACATTTCAATGAATGCTCAACTTCGACACCAAGAAAACACTGCAGAAAATTCGAATTCCACCAACACAAAACTCAACTGCTTCAATAATTGCAATATTCTCCGATCAATACTGCTCTGATACCATGTAGAAATTATATAAATTATGTGTTATATATCCAAGATTCTCCTGATCTCACACTATTTTAACTTCATGCAAAATACATAATCTATTCCACCATTGATCATTTGCGGAAATAAAATCAAGATAGCAATGCACACATGAAACAATAAAAATTCACACACATTAACACAGTTGTTTAACGGGAAAGCCTGAAGCTGAAAACCCCAACTATCTGTATATAATATATGTCATAGAGATCATGTAACAATCCTCATACAAAGTTGATCATATCAAGCTCTCAGTACAATACAATCACTACACACTAATCAAGCCCGATCTTGCAAATCCATGCACTGATCTTTGCCACCTGCTAGCATGCCTCTACTGCACAATCCCTGCTGAAGAATGGCTCTGAATGAACTCGAATTGCTCCAGCCTTGCTCACGCAATCCTCATTGGCATCTCCACTGAGTGTTGGATGCAATCAATGCATCACTATAGTCACAATTGATAGTCACACTTGCTCTTTCACCTATCTCTCCACTGGTCTCCACTGAAACTGCCATGCACTGTAGTTAACTGATGTATTCTTCAGTTGATTAATGAGTTATTATTTAGTGAATTAATTAACTAATTAATTCACACCACTCTCACTAGTGTATCAATCGGTTAGACTAGATACAACTAGCTCAACTGAGTCTAACTGAGTTAAACTAAATACAACTCCACCAAACTCTGTCACATGAGTTCTAACTAAAGTCCTCCATGCAATAGCTCCACTTAACCCTCAGGAATAACGTAATTCCTTCTGTCAGCTCCTGTGCCACATCTGTGCACTTAACTGAAGTGCTCCAAGAGAATAAGATAATGTTTATAGTCCAAATATTATTAAGAGCTAATAATATTCGACATATCTATTTTTAGGCTGGCAATCTAAAAATAGATTCCACCCAATATGTCTAAAAATAGAAGTCCATCTATTTTTCCAACTTGACCAACCATCCACAAATAGCATCCTGCAACTCATAGAATATGATCGACATGTCTAAAAATAGACATAGTATAAAAATAGACTTTGCGCCAAAAATAGCCTGTGGGCCCACTTAGTGAAGGCGACTATTTTCACTAAGCTCATCATCTTGCTGAATCTCAACAAAAAGAGGAATTATGTACTATGCTCAGGAAACACCTTGATGCCTTTGTTTGGGACTATAAGAAAATGAAAGGTGTGCACCCCTTAGTCTGTACTCATCATATCTACATCAAGGAGTGTTGCAAGCCTATGTGCCAACCCCAAAGGAGGATTAAGCTAACTCTTCAGGATATTGTGAAAGTGGAATTTTTAGTATAGTTATTTACAAAGTCATGAGTCCATTTAAATTTTTTTTTTTTATGATTATACCTTAAAAATTTCAAAAAAAAAATTGGTCGCTACCGCAATTTTCGGTAGTGCCTCTTTTAGCCTTTTCAGACAGTCTGTTATATTCTTCTTTCTGTGTATTTTTCTTTTATTCCGATGCTACTAGAAATTCCGGTGAATTCCCCTATTTTTAAAAAATAAACAAAAAATCACATCCGTTTTTTCTCAAGCCACATGTTATGGTGTAAATACATTTCAAATCTTTTTTTTTAATGATTTATATAATGTGATAGGAGTCGTATGTGGTCATTTATGTTCAAGTTAAGTCATGGTATACGTGTAGTGCTTAGATTTCAAGCCTACAGTAATAAACCCAACCGTTAATCCTGTCCTATTTGTCAGTTGAGTCAGTTTATTCTCATGTTAAGGTACATGTTTTTTGAATGGAGAAGATCGTGGATCATCAAACTTAATGAAATGACTATTTGGTTGGTTGCACATCGACGCTGCCAGAAATTTAGGCCAATAATCAACAAGACAGTGGAGGTGAATGCAAGTCATAGATCCACTTGCTTCAAGCCACGTGTAGCATTTGATCCGAAGTTACGTAACCAGCTAAAGATTATGATGGCCATCACTTGGTGCATACTACGGTCAAGGAGATTTGTCATCATGGAAATCTATTGCATGGGGTGATGAACCATGGTTGTTGTTTTAAAACCACCAAACAAGAAAGAGCAGTATCAGTTGTGAGCCTAGCTGTTGGAGATCAAGTTTCATAGATTTATAGTTTTTGGAGGAGTCTAGATTTTAGACAAGACTTCAAAGGAAGACATAAGAAACACTTGTTCAGTGAAGCTCTTCTAGCTTTGCCACCTATCAGTTTCAGACAAAAAATTATTAATTTCTAAATATGACTAAAAGAGGAGGGAAGATAAAACAAATTGAGCGACATGGTGTTGACCTAGTGGATGCAAATTCGAAGGTGAGAGGATTGTTTTTCCAAGAAGGGTGGTATTCCTTGTACACCAGACTAGGAAGATATCACTTAGGAGTAGCTCAAGAGTTTGCAAACTATTTCAATGGAAAAGAAGCCATAGTTTATGGTCTTACATTGCAGGTTTCAACAGACTCAATTTCTGAGGCATTTAACCTTCCACAGGAAGGAGAGAGGTGGTTTAAAGATCAGGTTATCACTGGAGGAGACCTCAACAGTTTCCTCAAGGATGCACACATATATCCCAACTGGGCTAAAGGAATTCTAAGTAGCTATCTCAAAAATGACTGAGTTGAAGCTGTTAAACTCATCAAGATTTACCTCGATTGTGAAAGGAGGTAAATTATGTTTCTTTATCATATGAGATTTGTTTTTCATGTTG
Source organism: Pinus albicaulis (assembly GCA_034641835.2). NCBI lineage: Eukaryota > Viridiplantae > Streptophyta > Pinopsida > Pinales > Pinaceae > Pinus > Pinus albicaulis. The sequence continues at coordinate 120,576 of JAXQQM020082412.1, read as the reverse complement.
TAGGTATGAAGACCCTCAATTTGCCATAGTTTTTTCTAAAGAGTTTGACAAATATGTCAGCAAGGATCCAAACTCATACTGCTGCTTTAGAATATAGCTTGTATCATCAAGCTCTCATCATGGCTTTAGTTGAAGAAGAGTTAAGGAAAAGAAATCAAACTTGGGACCATTTCTTATTTTACAGGGCAGGCCAACCTGCACCTACACCTCCATCCTCACAACAACACCCTCATCCTGCAAAAATAACCAAGAGGAAGGCTACAAATGAGAACATCCATAAGGCTAAGAACAAGACATAAAATGTTTCTTCAGTCAAGGCTGAGAAAAAGTTGGAGAAAGGAGAGAGCTCCTCAGTTGATAAACCAAAGTTTATGAAAATGGTGCTCCCATTCCTCCTTTTCCTAATGTCTACACTAAATTTCGAAGAGGAAGGTCTCCAACTACAAAGAAATCTAAAGCATAGATGTAATCGAAAATTCTAGAAGAAGATATTCAACAGAAAATGCATAGAGATTATCAACCTACAAAATATGATGAAGATCAACTCCTCAAATATGTTGGATATGAGATTAGTAGTAAGAAGAAGAAAGAGGAAGCCAAACCTATTGTTGGTACTAGAAAAAGGCATACCAGAGACAACAAAAAGTTCAGGCTTAAGTCCAAGGCTCTACACAATCCAAATTTAATGACAGAGGTCATTGATATAGAAGAAATATCTGAAGGGTTAAAGATAGAGAATACCAAGAAGAAAGATAAAAACAAAAGCCCTTAAGAGTAGCACTCAGAACCCTCAAAATGAAGAAAGATCCAAAAGGGTTCTAAGGATGAGAAGGCCACTGTCAAGGAAGCAACCAAAAGAACAACTAGATCAAAATCAGCTGTTGACAACAAGACAAACTTGGATAAGCTTGCTGAAGCTGCAACCCACATGGAAGGGAGGTAAAAAGGTTTTTTGATACAAACACCTTTTTGCTTATCAAATCACAATTTTGAAAAACAACTTAGATGTCAAAGTGTATAAGTATCCATAGGTTTTTCAACATTTTCTGTGAATTTTTGAAAAATAAACAAAGCACTACCAGAAATTCCGGTAGCTTTCCAGTTTGTTGTGCAGTTACAGTTTTTTATTGGAATTTCCGATAATGCCTTTTTAAACTGATTTTTTACACCTGTCAGCAAAGTTTCTGAGCCAATTAAGGAAGGATAAAGACTCATAACCAAATAGATATAACAAGTGATGGTGAAAGGTGGTTATGAGGTTGCTGTAGGTCATATTAAAAGAATATACATGGTTATTTAAAGACCAAAGACATAAGGAGACAAATTAGCAGAAAAAGGGGGCAGCACGACATCATGCTCAATAGTTTAGCCCAAATTTCTTCTCTTCTTTCTTCTAAATTTGTCCTTTCAGTTAGATTTCAATGGGATATGGTTGTAATGTACTATGACACCTATGTAATGTTAGGAGTAGTGTTTCCTCATTTTTAGAATAGATGGAGTTGGTGCCTCTCTTTGTATATATACCATTTGTAGATACCATTTCCAGGTTGGATGTTGGTCTACCTGAAGATTGATTATAATGAAGAAAAGCCTTTTTTACTTCACATTGGAGGATTTTGTGACTCAAGAACCATCTAATGTATGGTGTGTCTTCTTTATTTGTTAATTTCTTCTAATTATGAGTTGCAACAACTAGTAAGGTGTGATTGAGAAAATATTAAAGGATTTAATAGTAAATTATCTGCTTTCAACTTTCTGCAAATCATATATGTGTTGTAGAACATGTTAGTGAAGATTTCATAAAGGATTTGTGGAATAATTTTTACACGCAATCTACTTTCTGAATGTTGTTTACTTTGCATAACCAGAGTTTGTGTAAAGAGTCATCATTATACATGTGTGACTGATTTATGATATGAATATTTCTTAGAATAGGTACCAACTATCCATCTTCTTCATTTGTTACACTCTGCTCCCTATACTACCAATTTACCCATAAAATTTATACTTTCCAGAGCTTGCCAAATGCATGGAAGTCTTAAAGAATATAAAAATAATTTCAAAATATTTGAGAAGACATCCCACCACTCAAAAAACTCTTTAAAATTTGAAATGAACTATGATGTGTAAGGCTTACTCCTTTTGTAGTCAAGGAGTGACTCCTTGCACTAACATCTTTAGCGCCATTGTCGAGGAGGCGAATTGAAGTTTATGCCTGGGTGAATGACAAAGTTATAAGTCTGGCTCTAAGGTGTACGGTTCCAGATGTCTTTTTAGACTGTTTTACACTTAGTGACTCCATTGTTGAAGTTCTGGCTCCTAGATGGACTAGAACCAGGGCTAACCCATATTCCCCTTTGAGAATACCAGTCTATGACCTTGAAAAGCTAATCAAGAAAAAGAGTAAACACAATTTTTCTTCTTCTACTACTGTTTTCTCAAAGGTTGTCCCTAAAGAAGTCCTACAAACTTTATCCCTTGATTTTGCAGAAAATCCCGTACCTCCCTTGTTTTCCAACCAAAAAAAAAAAATGTCTACATCACAAGTTGGTGCTTCATCATCTTCTGTTCACAATCCACCTATTGTTGTTCCACAAATCCCAACAACTCACACCATGGCAGGTCCAAACCCACCCTTAACCGAATGGATGCAATTGTTGCTGCAAGGTATGCCCCTTTGGCTTTAACTTAGCCTATGAATGCATTCCTTGCAGGATATTATCTCAAGTACATGTCTAAGTTTAGTGGTGAGGGAGAGGTAACAACTGAAGAAAACCTTGTTGATTTTTATGCCTATGCTGCCAATTTGAATATTGAGCATGAAGATGTCTGGATGAGAGTTTTTTTTCACAATTTTGAGGGCGATGTTAGGAAATGGTTCAGATCCTTGAAAACTGGTAGCATCACTAGAATTGAAACCCTATATGATACATTTTTAAGGAAATGGGGTGATAAGAAAGATTTTATGTATTATATCACTGAATTTGGTGCAATAAAAAGAAAAGAAGGAGAACTAGTTTCTGTTTTTTATAAGAGATTAAATAAGATGTATAGAAAAATACCTACTGAAATCAAGCTTACTGAAGCTTAGACCAAAATCATTGATGCTGGTGCCTTTGATCCTAATTTTTGTTTATTATTGAGAGAAAGAGTATCCACAACACTAACACAAATGCATGAAAATGCACTAGAGGTAGAATCTAATGTGTTAGAAGCTGATAGGCTTAGAGGAGGGATTCATAGAGAAAATATAAAGCAAAAAGCTGAAGTTTAAAATTCAGGAACTTCAGACATAGATCCTAAGTTAGATGAGCTGACTAAGATGGTCAAGTCATTGATTACTAAGATTTCCAATCTCAAGATGGAAGCAAGACCAACTACTACTAGAAATGTTTCATTTGATCAACCTAATAGACAACAATTTAGAAGACCTGTTTCTCCTCAAATTTTGTAGCGAGAAAGGAGAGATGTTGATGATAAAAAGTGCAGCCTCCTTTGCAGAATGTTATATTTGAAGAGGAAGAGGAATATGAAAGGTTGGAGAAAGCTGCTAATATCAATTGTTTGAGAGACAAAGAAGGGCTGATTCATCTTACATAAGCAGAGTATGAATATTTCATGTCATATAATCAGAATAATGAAGAGATTCCTGATCATTCCATGATTGAAATTGATCACCAAAGTAGATACAATCTCAGATCAAAGAAGATTAATGATAATCCAAAGGTTGTTACACAACCCAAGGAGAATAAAGACATAGTTAAAATTCCAGCAGAAAAGAAAGTTGCTAAAACAAGCAGACTATAAATTTCGGTAGTAGTTAACCCTCCTTTACTTGAGGTAAAAATTGTTCACAAGCTGCCCCCTGTTTTCAATTTTGATAATGAGATACAAAAGATAAGGATTCATGTTCCTATTGTAGAGCTCATGAAAAATGATTATTTCAAAAATACTTTTATGAAAGCTCTTCAACCCCCACCTACTGCAGTAGCTTCTGGTTTTGTTAACCTTCAAGATGACATGCCCACTGTTATTTAAGGTCAATTAGTAGAAGAAATAGATGAATCTACCCCTCCCTTCTATCTATCTCTGAATATTCATGATAATATCGTGCATAGTTTCCTAATGGACTTTGGAGCCTCTCATAATTTAATGCCCAAGGTAGTCATGGATGAACTAGGTCTTGAAGTAACTAGAGAGTACCAAGATCTCTACTCCTTTTATTCTTGGAAATTTCAATGCCTTGGTGTCATCAAAGATCTTGTAGTAAGCCTTTTTCAATTACCCATGAGAGGGATGGTGATGGATATTGTTGTAGCTGAAATTCCTCCTAGGTTTGGCATGTTACTTTCTAGATCATGGATTAGAAGATTGGGAGGAACTTTACAAATGGATTTCACTTATGCTACTGTCCCTCCTTTTGGAGGAGAACAAAGAAGACTTTATAGAGAAACTCAACTAGCATATATCATTAGTGACAACAAATACCCTACTAATAATCCAATTTATACAATAACAACTGATATTGGTTCAGGCATTTTACACATGGATAAAGATGTTATATCTGCATAAATTTTTTAGATTTTGAAGACTACTGAAAAACATATCAGTCATGAAGGTTCTAAGCTATGGAAAATATATTTTTATGGCCCATGTTCCAAAGAAGGAGCCGGTGCAGTAATATTTCTCATTTCTCCTTTGAAAGAGAGATACACGTTTTATTTCAAACTTGAATTTGAAGCAACTAACAATGTGGTTGAGTATGAAGCTTTGTTGATTGGTTTAAAAATAGAAAAAGACATGAATATTTCACAAATTTCTGTTTTTGCAAATGCTGAACTTATTATTCAGCAAATCAGAAATGTTTATCAAACTAAGCATCCCAGACTCAGAGAGTTTCAGAATGCAGTATAGATTATTGTAGAAGACTCGTTCCTGGCTTTTAATATTTCTTTTGTTCCAAGAGAAAGTAATAATTTGGATGATTCACTTTCTATTTCAACAAGCTCATTCAAGATTCCAATACCTATAAAGCTGAAATATGTAGTGGACGTTAGATTCAGACCTAACATTCCTGATAATTTCAAGCATTGGAAATTTTTTGAAGATGACCAGGAGATTAGAAGATTCATTGAAGCTGCCGAAGATTTTTATGTCCTAAACATTGATCAGGATGAATATTTCATGAAGGATGATGCTAATTTGCAAGACACCAAAAATATGCAAAAAAGAATGTTGATCAGTCTATTATTCTCCTGCCTACCAAACACATTCCCAAGGGGTTAATCCCACTTGAGAATCTCTTTGATCAAAATGATGTCTCAGTAAAACCATAGTTACCTGAAACATAAGCATAATTGGAAGATTTCAATTTGGGCACATAAAAATAACCGAGATATGATAAGTTGTCAAAATCTTTACCAGAAGAAAGAAAGACTAAATATCATAAGCTGTTTTGTGAATTTGTTGATATTTTTGCTTGGAAATATGAGGATATTAAGACATATGATACAACTATCATTGAGAATAGGATACCATTGAAAGATGGTACTAAGCCATTCAGGTAGAAATCAAGAAAAATCAATCGACTACTATTACCAGTGATGGAGAAGGAAATGAAGAAAATTTTGGATGCCAAAATCATCATTCCATTGAGATACTTAGATTGGGTTGCCAATTTAGTTCCAGTAAGAAAAAAGAGTGGTGAAGTTAGACTATGTGCAGATTTCAGGAATCTTAACAAATGCTCCAAGAAAGATAATTATCCATTGCCAAAGATGGAGCATATTCTTCAAAAGGTAACCGATTCAAACATAATTTTCATGTTAGATGGGTTCTCCGGGTACAATCAAGTTTCTGTTTGGGAAGAAGAGCGAGAGAAGAAAAATTTCACTACTCCTTGGGGAAGATTCATGTATGCAAAGATGCCATTTGGGCTTATGAATGCCAGAGCTACTTTTTAGCGTGCTATGGAATTTTCATTCATTGGAGAAAAGGACAAATTATTGGTAATCTATTTGGATGATATTACTGTTTTTCAGCTTCAGATCAAGAACACCTTCAACACTTGAGACAAGTATTTGTTAAATGCAAAAAATATGGTATATCATTGAATCCAAAGAAGTCTCATTTTTCTCTCAAGGAAGGTAAGATTTTGGGTGACATAGTTTCAAAAGATGGAGTGAAAATTGATCCTAAAAGAGTGATTTCAATTTAGGATTTAACACTTCCAAGATCCAAGAAAGAGGTTCAATATTTCCTTGGTAAGATCATTTTTTTAAGAAGGTTCATCCCCAATTTTTCTGAAGTGGTGAAGAATATTACTTGCTTGTTGAAGAAGGAAAAAGAATTCAAGTGGACAATTGAAGCCAGAAATTCATTTTAGCTGATAAAAGAAGATATCATTGAAGCACCTTAGCTGGTATGCCCTGAATACTCAAAGCCTTTCTTGATCTTCTCATTTGCCTCTATTACACAACATTTTGTCACTGTACCTGCAATCCCTATCCCACACACTGGAGGATAATTTCTGTGACCGAAAAAAAGTGTCATGCTTTTCAAAGACCATCATTTCATCCCTTGCCATAAGGAAAACATTCCTTCTTTTGACAATTTCCTGAATAGACCATCACAAACACATGTTTTTGCCTTGGCGCTAGTAGAACGTTATGCCCTCTCGCCAATGAGGAAGATTAACACTAGGCCCCGCTCCCATTGGCGCTCTGTCCCAGTGAGCTACCCGTGCCAACCTGTTTATGGAATGTTTTTTAAAAATAGAGGCAAATTTTCCATCATAACAACTTCGTGGGCGAGTCATCTGGAGTGGTTCGAATGAATAACCACGGCCTCCCTCCTTTGGCTTCTTGCTTCCACCTTTTGGGGAAACCTCCCAAGGGATAAGGCCTCCTTTCCACCATTGTAGGGATCCCAACCTCCTCCTCTCCCTCTATAAATAAATCCATCTTCCATTGATGTGTTAGCTAAAATGAACATATTATAGCTAAAATGCTGGAGAGATTCCTGAACATTTTGCTGGAAATATAGAACAGAAGAGACATTTGTTGAGAGATCTCAGGCTTGTGTCCTCATCCCGTCTGAATTCTCGACAATTCATCGAGACATGCTTCTACTGAACCACGCTGAAGGAGGCTGTGACATCAAGGCTCTAGTTGTAACTCTTTCTTCTATTTATACCTATACATGACTATTGTCTAGTTCCCATCTTGCGTTAATGTGTTTTATTTGATGCAAAATTCTTAACCCTCCTTGACTGGTTAGTTGATTATGAATGAAATCATTGTTTTGTATGCTTCTCTTGTTTGCTGATCTTCGTGCAGGTATCCGAGCATTGTTGCAAAAGGATGTGACCCATCGAGACATAGATCAAGAGGCCACCACCACCACAACGACGACAACGTTGGACTCCAGGTAGGTCAACCTGCGTTGTCCTTTTCATTCATTAGTTAAGGAACCTACACTTTAGCTTGTCCCTTTTTTGCTAGACCCACTCTAGGGCTAGAGGTATTGTCTCTGTCCGCAGAGAGGATTTACCTTTCCAACAGCCTCCCAAGATATTATTGCTGCTATTTTGTTACAAAAATATTTAGAAAATAAGGAAGCTCCCATAGAATTTTTTAGCAAAGCTCTTAGAGATGCAGAATTGAAGTATGAAATGTTGGAAAAGCATGCCTATGCATTAGTGAAAGATTTTAGAGTTTATATACTTCATGCTCAAATTATTTCCCATGTACCTTCATCTATTGTTAGAGATATATTGATTCAGCCTGATATTGATGGAAAGAAAAGTAAGTGGGTGACTAAAGTTCTTGAGTTTTATTTAGAGATAAAGCCTACTAAATTGATCAAAGGTCAAGGATTATCCAAACTAATAGCAGAAGAAAATTGTAAATTTTTGGGCTTGAATTTCATGTATGACAGCTTTGAAGGGAAAATTTCTGAACCTATTGACAACATAGCAGTAGATGTAAAGCTTTCTGAATGCAACTGGTATAAGGATATCATCTATTTTTTGCAGAATTTTAAATATCCTCCAAATTATGATAAAAACAGAGTAAGATATTTGAAGCTGAAAAATGTTAAATTCTGCATTAAAGATAATTGTTTATATTGGAAAGATCCTACAAGAGTTTTGTTGAGGTGCATTGAGCCAGATGAGTCCAAGAAAGTTATTTTTGACATGCATAGTAGTGTGTGTGGATGTCATCATTATTGGAAAAATACTGCATACAAAATATTAAGAGCTGGCTATTTTTGGCCTAGATTGTTTTCTGATGTATGTGCTGAGGTGAGAGGATGTGAAAAATGTTAGAATTTCACCGGTAAGAAAAATTTAAATCTTTGCCTCTCAAGGCCATAGTTGTTTGTTCACCTTTTCAGCAATGGGGCTTAGATTTCATTAGAGAAATTCATCCACCTTCAAGTGGACAACATCATTGGATTATAGTTGCAACTAATTACTTCACCAAATGGATTGAAGCAATACCTACCAAGAATGCTACCATAAAGTTATCATTAAATTTCTAGAGGGAATCATAACTAGATTTGGATGTCCATCAAGGTTAGTAGAAAATAATGTAATTTCTTTTAAAGCTACTACATTGGTAAATTTATGTGAAGATTATGTTATTCAACTCACTCACTCTACAACTTAATATCCCCAAGGGAATGGTTTAGTTGAATCATCAAACAAAAGTCTGGTAAGAATAATCACCAAGATATTGGAGCAAAACAAGAAATCCTAGGATTCAAAACTGAAGTTTTCTTTATGGGCTGACAGGGTGACCATCAAAAGTCTATTAATACATCACCTTTTCAAATGGTTTATGGAACTGATGCTATTTTTCCAGTCTAATTAGCCATTCCTGCAGCTAAATTTCTACAAGATCATAAAGATGAGCCAAATGACATGACTAGGAGAATTTATCAGATCATAGAAGTGCAACAAAAGTGAGAACATAAATATCGTTTAGTGAGAAAATATCAGCAAGCTGTAAAGCAAGTTTTTGATAGAGGAACTAAAAAAGAATATTTTCAGATTGGAGATCTTGTGTTGAAATGGGATGCAAAACTTCAATATCTAGGTAAGAATTCCAAATTTGATGCTTTATGGCTAGGTCCTTTCAAAATCTTAAATATTTTGCAGAACAATAATTTTGAGTTGCAACATCTTGTTGGGACAAAACTGTTTGGAGGCCCATTCAATGGGCACTTTCTCAAAAAATTCTTTCACTAAGGCTGTTGGTGGCCTGAGTTCACTATAAATATTAGCGTGCTTCATAATAAGACTCCATAGCCCAATGAAAATGCACTGAAACTACAAAATATTCTTAGAGCCTCGCAGGGATATCTCTATCCCCCGTGGAGCCAATGTTAGCACATTCCTTTGCTAAGTCATGATTCCATTTAAAATTTTTGTTTTAAGGATTATAATTTAAAAATTAAAAAAAAAATTGGTTACTACTGAAATTTCCGGTAGCACCTATTTTAGCCTTTTCGGATAGTCTGTTATATTCCTATTTCTGTCTTTTTTTTTTTTTTTTTAATTCCGATGCTACCAGAAATTCTGGTAACTTCCCCTATTTAAAAAAAATAAACGAAAAAGCGCATCCGATCTTTCTCAAGCCATGTGTTATGGTGTAAATACGTTTAAAATAAATTTTTTAATGATTTATATCATGTGATAGGAATTGTATGCAGTCAGTTATGTTCAAGTTAAGTCATGGTATACGTGTAGTGCTTAGGTGTCAATCCCGCAATAATAAACCTGTTGGAACAGGGTCTCCTACAAAGTTGCGAAACTGGTCCATTTTGTATATTTCTGATTATATTTAGTATAGAAAAGGGGTTTTGGGGTGGGTCAAAGCCCCTAAAGCATTGTAAATGGGTCAAGGGTAGACCAAGAGTCTGCAAACCACGGTTTGCGGACCATTGGATGCATAGGATAAAATAGTATAAGTAGTTGAACCTTTTTGAGTTGTAGGAAAAGATAAGAATGATAAGAGATTTCTGCTAAGTGCGAATCGATAGATCTGGTCAGGGTTATTGGGTAAGGACTCCTGCTGCAGTGTGCGCGGAGGGCCTTTGTCTTGCTATGTGCGGACCCTGGTGCTGTGTGTGCAGGTCAGGTTTTTGGGGTTTTTTTAAGTAGATCTGAAAGATTAATGAATGCGGAAGTATTGTTGCTTATCTGAATCCACTGGAATTACTGTGATATGAATTTGTGACGTCTTGATTACTTAATATATGCTACTGTGTTATTGGTTTAAGTTGTGAATATACTTGTGTACTTATTTATGTTGCAATCTGGATTTGTTCTGCTTGCTTCATACAAGAATATCTGGAATAGCTGCATATTGTTATATGAATTCATGATCTGTTGATTTATGTGAGTAATATTTCTATTGTGCACGTGGATGCGAAGGGAATTTAGGTTATGTGATACCAGATCGGGTCTCCATAAGGGTGAAAACAGCTCTGCTTGACTTACCTACCCTCTCCTAGGGTGTAGAAAATTGGTTCCAACACCCACCCATACTACTTCGGGTGAGACTTTGGCCTGCGCAAGCAGGTCACTGCAGAAAGGGCCAGTAGTATAGGGGTTTGTTGGCAAAACTTGAACATTCGAACCTGGGTCAGGACCCTTTGAGCCAAAAAATGGTTTCATTGCTAGGACCTGTAGCATTTTGAGAGAGGGATCAGGTAATGCCAAGGCCATACTGGAAGCCGGAGAGAAAGGAAATTGATGAATGGTTTGAACAACAAGTTCAGGAATTTTCCATAAAAGAAAACCGTAGTAAGAGGTTGACCACCAAAGAGTGGAAGAATAAGTACATTTTCACAGAGATCTACGAGATCTTCTTTTTAATGATTTCGATCGAGCTCCAGGAGTGGCTCGCAAGACTGGTAGAGTTTTAGAAGTGTTGGAAGGATGAGTGGATCACAGATTGGACCCCCGAACTAATCCAATAGCTAGAAAAGACTGATAACACCATCACTCGCACAATGGACCATTGGATAGACAACGTGTTAGGAGGATTTGTGACAGAATTTTCCATAGATTAGTTTTTCTCCTACTCTGAAGCAGAGCGAATATTATTCATGGGGTTTCGAGGTAAGTCCTTGAAGACTTTGCCATTATTGATCAAGATATTATTATGCGAAAAGAGTATTCTATGTAGCCATACCGAGTGAATGACCTCTGATCTAGACAGGAGCACAACACGGAGTGGCAAGTATTATAGGGCCAACATAGAAGGAGATCTATTGGTCTATAGTCCAGTAAGGGAAGCAGCTTCGCAGAGTCCTCCAGCCACACCGCTTTCAAATCATCCTAGAGGTAAGAATTCACCGACCCCTCCACCACCGGAAGACGACATGGCTGCGCACATGAAATTTCCGACCTTTAAGGGTGTGGGGGATGAAGACATGGATCAGTTCTGGTTTGTCACAGGATTGGTATGGACTGCGCAGAACGTGGCTAGTGATGCGGTGAAAAGGGCACAATTGTCCCTTACCTTCGAAGGAAGAGCTTTGGACTGGTACATGGGATACATCAGCCAAAACGTAAATGCAACCATTGAAGAGATTAAGAACGCCCTGAAACAACAGTTCAAGAAACCTAAGTCCTACTCCCAAATCATGGTTGATCTAAAGGATTTCAAGCAAGGACCTTCTGAAACTGTGTGGGAGGCCGATCATCGACTAAAGAAGGTGATCAAAGAAGGGGGATTCCAATATGATGACAGACAACACATGGAATGGTTTATTGCTATGTTGCTGCCTCACCTGCGTGTAACTATGAGGCACCAAACTTTCGAATCGAAAAAGAAGGCCTTGGAAGGTGCCATGAAGTTAGAAGCTGCACCCCAAGACGAGACTCAGTTGGGCATCCAACAGATCCAGGGACAACTGGAAGAGATGCATTTAGAGATCCAGAACCTGCGAAAGGAACAAAGGGTAGAAGCCAGCCACGAAGGATGGTGCATATGATGCCGGGTGAATGGCCATACCAAGGATAACTGTCCTCTATTAGCAGATTATGTGCAGGCTAGGGGACCTAGCCCATTGCGCCCTAGGGAAGCTGTGGGACCTAGTGGGCCAGTCCTCTGGTGTGATGATTGTCGCTTCGCAGGGCTGCACGATACTAACCACTATCCTTGCCTTGCTGCATAAGTTCCAGAGGTAAAGTTGCAATGGTGTAGGTTCTGCAGATCGGTGGGACATGACGAACAGAACTTCCGGACATATGATTTGATGATTGATCGAGGAAACTTATACAGAGTACAATCAGACCCTGTGTCACCAAGGAACCCCGTAGGTATAGGCGGCTCCCCATCAAGGGGCAGGGGAGGAGGACGCAGTGGAAGTTTAGGACGGGGATGAGGTCAACTAATTTGCTATACCTGTGGAGGAGCAAGCCAATTTTCAAGGGACTGCCCGAAACCCACTAGGAAATCCTGCCGATATTGCAGATAGATAGAACATGCGATTGAAGATTTCCCGATCTTGATAGCGAAAATGAAGGAAAAGTAGCCGACACCTACGCAGAATGTGCAGAGAGTTAAGTCTGAACTGTGAAACAAAGATCTGAGTGCGAATGTGGTGACACGCAGTGGGATGGCCACTAGGGGGCCTGAGGAGGAGGCTGCGATGGAACCTCTCATCCTTCAAGCTGCTATCAAACAAGAAGGCCTAGACCTAAAAAGGGGGAAAGAAACATTTATCACAGCTCGCAAGGACTTTGCTGAGGCAGAGGCAACTACTGCTCGCCCACCTGCAAACCTCAAGGTAGATGAGGAGGTTGAGCCCTTTTTGCAGGCATATATGAAACTGCTGCGCAACCCAAAGGCTGTGGATAACCTTCATGCATTAATAGATAGCTGCACAACACGACCCAATCTAACCACGGAAGTCAAGGATGTGCACAAGCTATACATGTATAAGAAACACACCAGAAGAGAAATGTGGTTGTCTGCGCAGATCGGTGACTACGAAATGAGCCAGGTTATTTTGGACCTAGGGTCAGATGCGAATGTGTTACCTAAGCAGACTTGGAAACGAATGGGAGAACCTAAGTTGGAATGGTCCACTATTCAGCTACGCATGGAAAATCAACAGAATATCATCCCGCTAGGAAGGTTGTCTAAAGTTACGGTGGATATCGCAGGAGTAAAGGCCCGAGCTAATTTTGAAGTAATAGAAATTGTAGAAGATGCGGACCCCTACCCTGCGCTCTTGGGATTGGACTGGGCCATAGATATGTACAATATCATCAACCTCAAAAATAGAAGCATGGTGTTTGAGAATAACGACACAAGGGTGATAGTACCATTAGATCCCATGGAAGGTGAACGATATACAGAGCTGGTGCACGATAAAGAGGAGGTGGATCACATTTACAAGTTGACTGTGCAGGACAAATATTGGATCAACCCCACGGCGGAAGGAGTACTATGCTTGGAAAAGGAAAATTAATGCTTCTCTAGTTATAACGAGGAGATGGAGAATTTTCAAAAGCGATTGCATGATGTCTCAGCGCTGTGATGTCTTAGAGTCACCAAGGACTTCTGCTGTATTTCCTCGGAGGTAAGAGCCCTACCCTACTTTGATGGTTCTGGTAGAATTAAGGAATTGTTGCAAGTATTTGAAGCAGAGGTTCCCAAGGGACAAAGGATATGGGCCCTTAAGCTAGCCCTATGTGGAATACCTGCACGCTGGTGGGAGACACATAAGGAGGCATTCCAGGATTGGGAGGCATGTCGGGATATGATGATCCTGCGATTTGAAGCCTGAACTAGCTTGCAGGTCAAGACATTCCTTGGATTGAAAGATACACACGAATATTTGTCGGCATGGGAAAAACAGTGGTGCGACAAGATGACTAAAGAGTGGGTTCACCTACTAATTCATGACCTAGGACCGATTCCATCTGCATGGTACTTAGATGTGGAGCTCGATCGATGCACCTACCACTGGGGGACGTTAAAAGAAGAGTTCCTGGGAACATTTGGGTTAGTAGGTTGGACCATGGCACTTGATGCAGCCCTGCGAGACATTGACACTTGGGAGTGGGGAAAATCGCACTTGTTCCTCACACTAGAATTACCCACATGGGAAACACAAATACCAAGCACGATCAACTACCGTAGCCCAGGCCCAAAAGATAGTAAGGATGATCCATGAGCTACGTTTAACTCGAAATGGGAAGGAGTGTGCACAACTACCGAGCCGCTCAGGCTGCGAGAGGGTTACAATAGGACATACCTTACATTGAATAGGAATACAAAAGGCAGAGTTATCATATATGTGGCGGCTCTTACAACAAGGACACAACTGCGGTCACTCCTCGGCCATGCGGCGTATTACAGAAAATTTGTGTGGGAATATGTGCTACTTATAACGCTTTTGAAAGACTCATTCCCGCAAGGGATCCAGTGCGGGTGGGACGACACATGTGGGGAAAACATGTCTTTGGCTGTAGAGTACCTTAGGAACAAGCTTGTGTTGGGGGGGGGGATGCGCAAGAGGCATGGATGTTTAGTCCAAGCTCAGTAGGTATGCATAGTGCACATAGGGAGTGAAAAGTGACAGGGGGAACAGTAAAATCAGGTAAAGAGGAGAAGTTACCGTTAAGCGGAGCGGGCGGTTGGCAATAAATGAAGCGATTCCTTGAAATATTTTACCATTTACTTGATGGTAAATTCCGAATGACACTTACCCTACCGTTGGACCACCATAGGAACTATAAAGTAGGACCTATAGCTCAGACAACAGTTCTGTATCACGCTCATAACCTGTATGTAGTTTTTTTATGCTGTGCGATTTTTTGGACCTGTTGCGTCCTTCTCATGGAAAAGAAACCCACTCTCACTGCCGATAGGCCCCCGGAATCAAGAATCCCTGTTCCCACTAAGATAATAGCTCCTAGGCCTGCGGAAGCTTCGGTACCTACAGAGCCCGAACAAGAGGCAGTTATCATTGGGTTAGGGGACGAAGCAATCAATAGGATAATTGCACTCTGGCTCCCTGAGTGGAGGATTGGCCCCAGTCCTGGAGAAAATATCACCAAAGGGACCTGCGCCACAGAAGTACCCCCTACTATCGACCCCAAGAAAACCCCAGAACCAAGCGCGAGGGGCACAGGCATAGCCGTGGAAAGGAACACACAACTGCTACATGTCACCAATAAGGATGCCGGGGCCGATTCACAGCTGGCACTAAGTGTGACAGGGACAAATAACCCAGCTACCACCTCTCTCCAGAATACAAAGCGGCCAGGTGAGCCTGATATCGGGCCCCGAAAAAAGAAGCGCGCCCAGTGCTAGGAATGTGATGCGACGGTCACACTAACTGACGGTGACCTCAAAAAAATCACGGATGCAATTACACTGGCTACAGAGGAAATATGGGCAGCCATAGAGAAACAAAATAAGGCTGCAATTGACACCTTCTAGAATGATCTCCGCGCCCTCCAGTGGAAGGTAGATACACTGTAGACTAGCGTAACTAAAAAATGGGTGCCCTTGGAAATAAGCAGTACACCGAGAGGAAGCCACCTCTACTCCTTACCTAGCACTACCCTTATAAGAACCCAACTCCAAGTCGATACAAAGGTCCACTTGGACTAGGCGAAGTTGCCCAATGAGGCATTGCAAGGTCTCCATGCTACCGTAATCCGAAAGACCCACTGGTGAGACTTGGAGGTACATCAACAGCTCAGTATGGCCAAGCGGGCCCTCAAATAGAAAGACACAAAAAAATCCCTTGTTATATCGCATCAGGTGGAGCTTGAAATGGCGATCCACCAACTTTGAACAGAGGTTCTGGATAGAGTCCCAGTCGCAGCTACACCTCAGGCCAAGGTAGAAATTATGGTTGCAGCCATAAAAGCATCTTGGACGGAAATGTATACCATCAAGGCACAATTGGAGAAGAAAATATCCAACTTACAGGTTACATTGTAGCCTGCCACGTCGCCGAAGGTTCGAGCCCAGCATGCTGCGTTGGTAGCCAAAGCTACGAACTCCATCTCAGAGAAAATTTCTCAGGGCACCTAGTTGCTCGAATCAGCCATGCAACTATGGAATATGGTCCAGTTCAACCTTGTCCTCCGAAAGGTCAATCAGGACTTATGACAACAGGAAGAAGCTTTCGCCCAAGTCGAGGCTACCTTGCCCACCTTGGTGCCTGTGCAACGGTTAGCACGGTTGCGGACCAGCAACACTCTCCTGGATGTGATTGAGAAACTCCGATGCCAGAAGCACATCCTTGAGGAGCGATTCAAGCCATGGGCTGCCACAACCCTCCAGCTCTCACAAGATGACGATGACACAGTCATGCAACTCAACCAAACATTGAAAAACATCACTATGGTAACCAAAGAGCCAACATCCCAAAAGCTGGTGGACCTCGCGCAAAGTGCCGCAGCCCAGAGTCAAGAGGTTCTGCCTCCACTAATCTCCGCCCTCATTGCACTACGCCCACTGGTGGAGAACCTACCATCGCAGTGACTCGGGATGAGTCACAAGATTGTGTTGGGGGACTGTTGGAACAGGGTCTCCTACAAAGTTGCAAAACTAGTCCATTTTTTATATTTCTAATTATATTTAGTATAGCGCAGGGGTTTTGGGGTGGGTCAAAGCCCCTAAAGCAATGTAAATAGGTCAAGGGTAGACCAAGGTTCCACAAACCACAGTTTGCAGACCATTGGATGCATAGGCTAAAATAGTATAAGTAGTTGAACCTTTTTGAGTTATAGGAAAAGCTAAGAATGATAAGAGATTGATGCTAAGTGCGAATCGATAGATCTGGTCAGGGTTGTTGGGTAAGGACTCCTACTGCAGTGTGCGCGGAGGGCCTTTGTCCTATTGTTGGCGGACCCTGCTACTGTGTGCACATGTCGGGTTTTTGGGGTTTTGTAAGTAGATCTGAAAGATTAATGAATGTGAAAGTATTGTTGCTTATCTGAATCCACTGGAATTACTGTGATAAGAATATGTGACATCTTTATTACTTAATATATTCTGCTGTGTTGTTGGTTGAAGTTGTGAATATAATTGTGTACTTATTTATGCTGCGATCTAGATTTGTTTTTCTTGCTTCATACAATAATATCTAGAATAGATACGTATTGTTACATGAATTCACAATCTATTGATTTCTGTGAGTAATATTGCTGTTGAACACGTGGATGCGAAGGGAATTTAGGTTCTGTGATACCAGATCAGGTCTCCATAAGGGTGAACGCAGCTCTGCTTGACTTACCTACCCTCTCCCAGGGTGCAAAAACCTAGTTCCAGCACCCACACATACTACTTCGGGTGAGAATTTTGCTTGCGCACGCAGGTCACTGCCGAAAGGGCCAGTAGTATAGGGGTTTGTTGGCAAACCTTGAACATCCGAACCTGGGTCAGGACCCCTCGAGCCAAGAAAACCCATACATTAATCTTGTCCTGTCTATCAGCCGAGTCAGTTTAGTCTCATTTCAAGGTACATGTTTTTCGAATGGAGAAGATCATGGATCATTAGACTTAATGCAATGACCATTTGGTTAGTCGCACATCGATGCTGCCGAAAATTTAGGCCAATAATCAACAAGATAGTGCAGGTGACTACCAGTCACAGATCCACTTGCTTCAAGCCACCTGTAGCATTCTATCTGAAGTTACACAAATAATTGAAGATTATGATGACCATCACATGGTGCACACTATGGTCAAGAAGATTTTCCATCATGGAAATATATTGCATGGGGTGATTAACCATGGTTGCTATTTTAAAACCACTGAAAAATTAGGAGCAGTATCAGTTGTGAGACTAGCTGTTGGAGATCGAGTTTCATAGAGTTTCAGTTTGAGGAGGAGTCTAGATTTCAGACAGGATTTTAGAGGAAGACACAAGCAACACTTGTTAGGTGAAGCTCTTCTAGCTCTACCACCTATCAGTTTCAGAGACATAGTTAATAATTTCTGAATATGAATAAAAGAGGAGGGAAGATAAAACAAATTGAGCCACAGGGTGCTGACCTAGTGGATGAAAATTCGAAGGTGAGAAGATTTTTTTCCAAGAAGGGTGGTATTATTTGTGCACCAGACTAGGAAGATCTCACTTAGGAGTAGCTCAAGAGTTTGCAAACTCTTTCAATGGACAAGAAGCCATAGTTTATGGTCTTACATTACATGTTTCAATGGACTCAAGTGTTGAGGCATTTAACCTTCCACAGGAAGGAGAGAAGTGGTTTAAAGGTCAGGTTATCACTAGAGGAGACCTCAACAATTTCCTTAAAGATGCACACAGAGATCCCAATTGGGCCAAATGAATTCTTAGAAGCTATCTAAAAAATGTTTGGGTTGAAGCTGTTAAACTCATCAAGATTTACCTCACTTGTGAAAGCAGGTATATAATTGTGTTTCTTTATTATATGATATTTATTTTTCATGTTGCAGATATGAAGACCATAAATTTTCCATACTTTTTGTTGAAGAGTATGAAAAATATGTCAGCAAGGATAAAATTCACATTGCTACTTTAGAATACATCTTGTATCATCAAGCCCTCATCAAGGTTTTAGTTGAAAAATAGTTAAGGAAAAGAAATCAAACTTGGGACCATTTCTTGTTTTACAGGGCAGGCCAACCTGCACCTACATCTCCATCCCCACAACAACACCCTAAGCTTGTAAAAAGAACCAAGAAGAAGGCTAAAAATGAAAACATCCACAAGGACAAGAATATGAAATAAAAGGTTTCTTCGGTCAAGGATGAGAGAAATTTGGAGAAAGGATATAGCTCCTCAGTTGATAAAAACAAGTTTATGAAATGGTGCCCCAAATTCCTCCCTTTCCTAATGTATACACCAGAGCTCAAAGATGAAGGTATGCAACTGCAGAGAAATCCAAAGCAAAGATGCTACCGGAAATTCTGGAAGCAGATATTTAGTAGAAAATGCAGAGAGATTATCAACCTACAAAATCTCATGAGGAACTCCTCAAAGATGCTGGATATTAGATTAGTAGTAAGAAGAAGAAAGAGAAAGCCAAACCTGTTGCTGGTACCAAAAAAAGGCATACCAAAGACAACAACAATTTCAGGCTTAAGTCCAAGGCTCTGCACAATCAAAATTTAATGACAGAGGTCATCGATATAGAAGAAAGATCTGAAGGGTTAAAGACAGATGAAACCAAGAAGTAAGCTCAAAAGAAAACCCCTTCAGAGCAGCACTTAGAACCTTCAAAGAGAAGAAAGATCAAAAAGGGTTTTAAGGAGGAGAAGGCCATTGTCAAGGAAGTAACCACAAGAACAACCAAATCAAAATCAGATGCTGACAGTTAGACATACTTGGATAAGCTTGCTAAAACTGCAGCGGACATGGAAGGAAGGTAAAAATATTTTTTGATACAAACACCTTTTTTCTTATCAAATCACAATTTTGAACAACATCTCAGATGTCAAAGTGTATAAATTTGCACAAGGTTTTCATCATTTTCTATGAATTAAAAAAAAGAAGAAGAACGCTACCAGAAATTTTGGTAGTTTTCCAGTTTTTTGTGCAGTTACATGTTTTTACCAGAATTTCTGGGAGCGCCTGTTTTAACTGAATTTTTACACCCATCAGCAAAGTTTTCGAGCCAGTTAAGGAAGGATAAAGACTCATAACCAAATATATATAACAAGTGATGGTGAAAGGTGGTTATGAGGTTGTTGGAGGTCATATTAAAAGAAGATACATGGTTATTTAAAGACCAAAGACATAAGGAGACAAATCAACAGAAAAAGGGGTAGCGTGACAGTACACTCAACGATTTAGCCCATATTTCTTCTCTTCTTTCTTCTACATCTGTCCTTTCAGTTAGATTTCAATGGGATATGGTTGTAATGTCCTATGAAACCTATGTAATGTTAGGAGTAGTGTTTCCTTATTTTTAGAAGAGACAGAGTTGGTGCCTTTCTTTCTATATATACCATTTGTAAATACCATTTCCACGTTGGATGTTGTTCTACTTGAAGACTGAATATAATAAATAAAATCATTTTTTACTTCAAGCTGGAGGATTTTGTGACTCAAGAACCATCTAATGTATGGTGTGTTTTCTTTATTTGTTAATTTATTCTAATTATGAGTTACAACATCTAGTAAAGTGTGAGTGAGAAACTATTAAAGAATTTAATATTAAATTATCTACTTTCAGCTTTATGCAAATCATATGTGTTGTAGAACAGGTTTGTGAAGATTTCATAAAGGATTTGTGGAATACTTTATCCATGCGATCTAATTTATAAATGTTTTTTACTTTTCATAAACAAATTTTGTGTAAAAAGCCATCATTATAGCTGTGTGATTGATTTAGGATATGAATATTTCCTAGAATAGGTACCAACTACCCATCTTCTTCATTTGTTACACTCTGCTCCCTATACTACCAATTTACCCATTCAATTTATACTTTCCATAACTTTCCAAATGCATGAAAGTATTAAAGAATATAAAAATTATTTCAAAATCTTTGAAAAGCCATCCCAAAACTCAAAAAACTCTTTAAAATTTGAAATGAACTATGATGTGTAAGGCTTACTCCTTTTTTAGTCAAGGAGTGGTTCCTTGCACTAACATGAATTACAAAAGTTGTTGGAAGCAGGATTCATATACCTTATTTTATATAGTGACTGGGTGTCCCCTATTGTCTTAGTCCCCAAGAAAAATGGGAAGTGGAGGATATGTGTTGATTACCGAGAGCTTAACAAGGATACAAAGAAGGATCATTTCCCCTTGCATTTCATTGACCAAGTCCTAGATGGCCTTGCAGGGAAGAGATTATTTTCCTTCTTAGATGGATTTAGTGGGTACGACCAAATACAGATCAGCCCTAAGGACCAAGACAAGACTATATTATAATGTCCTCGGGGTACATTTCTTATAGAGTTCTTCCATTTTATTTGTGTAATGCCCCTTCTACCTTTCAGAGACCAGTTTTGAGTATCTTTGCTGACCTTATTCACGACACTGTCAAGATATACATGGATGACTTCAATCCTTATGGATGTGACTTATAGGAAGCTATTTCTTATCTATGTAAAGTCTTAAAGAAATGAATTGAGATGAATATTTCACTAAGTACCGAGAAATGTGAATTTTTGATGAATGCATGGACTATCCTATGTCATTCCATATCTAAGGAAAGGATACAATTTGACCCCAACAAAGTTGTTATCATTAAAAGGGTCCTTATCCATAAAAAACAAATGGATGTCAGAAGCTTAATTAGGTTGGTTGGGTATTATAGAAGGTTCATTAAGGACTTTAGTAAATTGGCTTCACCCTTGTTTGGAATACTGGTTAAATACTTTGACTTCTGTTGGACAAATAAATGTCAAGAGGCCTTTGAAGTACTAAAGGAGAAGTAAATCATCGCACCCATCCTTAGGGGTCCCAATTGGGAATTTCCTTTCCATATCTGCACAGATGCATCAGATAAAGTTGTATGAGTGGACTTAGTACAAGTGGAAGAAAAAATACCCTATGTTATATATTTCATCAGTGACAACCTTTCTAAAGTCGAAGTAAATTATACAATCATTGAAAAAAACTCATGATTGTGATGCACTCTTTGAATAATTTTAGGTACTATATCACTAGATATCAAAATTTTGTTCACATTGATCATGCAACCATTAAGTATTTGATGAATAAACCTGATGTCAATGCTAGGATAATTATATGGATGTTATTATTTCAACAATTTGATATGACTGTTGTTGATAAGCCGAGGAAGGAGAATGTGGTTGCAGATTTTATGTCAAGACTGATTTTTCCTGCAAGAAATGAGGATATGGTAGATGATCAACTTCTAGATGAACACCTCTTTTCCATCTAGGTACTCTCTCCTAGGTTTTTCGATGTAGAAAATTACTAGGTTGTTCGGAGATTCCCTCCTAATCTATCCTCTAGGAAGAAGAGAAATATTGTCAGAAAGAGTGCCCCTTTTACTTGGATTTGGGGAATCTCTTCAAGTTAGGACCAGATCGAATTTTGAGAAGATGTGTGAGGGAGGAGGAGGTATTTGAAATCCTCCCATCATTCCATGATGGACCTTTTGGGGGCTACTTTACTGCTAAGAGTACATTCTTCATAGTTCTACAAGTACGGTTACTATTGAACTACTCTACATTAATATGAAAGAAGGTACACCACCAGGTGTAATTAGTGCTAGAGTATGGGAAATACTAAACCCAGGGTTGAGATACCCCTACAACCTCAAGTGACTCTGGATCCATTTGAGAAGAGGGGAATGGACTTCATTGGGCCCATTGATCCCCAATATAGGAAAATAAGTACATCATTATGTGAACCAATTACTTGAACAAATGGGTTGAAGAAAAGGTAGTAAAGGAAAAAATTGAGAAGAAAAGTGGTTTAATTTATAAAGGATAACATCTTTTACAATTTTGTCTTTCCAAGGGATTTGGTCACTGACCAAGGGACACAGTTCACATCAAATTTGATCAAAGACATTATGGAGAAGCACCAGATCAAGCACAGGGAATCCACTTCCTATCACCTTGGGAAAATGGGCAAGTGGAGGATACAAACATATCCTTTGAGAACATTTTGACCAAGGTCCTTAGCAACAATAGAAAGGAATGTGCAAACAGACTTATAGAAGCCACTTTACAACACCACTTGGAATACCACCATTGGATTTACCCCATTTGAATTATTCTTTTTGGGGTCCTGTGATTTGGCAGATTGGTATACCAAATGACAAGGCAACATCAAAACCAATCTTTAGAGCTCTAGGACCTAGCCTTCCTAGTCTCAGGAATCTCTCAATTTCTTGAAAATATATGATTTGTTTGCTTTTAAAGTGTTGATTTTAGGCTAGCTATGAAGCATGGATTTGTTTGATTGTTTGGTTGGGCATGATGATCTAGGCAACATAGATAGAAAAGGGAAATATCTAAGTTATTGGGTAATGGAGTCAAATGGAAGTTGTAACAAGTTTGTAAAGGGATCAGGGGTACCAAAGGGCAAATCTAACTTGGCCAGTGGATCTACAAGGTCTTTCAAGTGAAATGAAATGGACATCAAAGGTTTAGAATGAAAAGTAGAACTAAGGGCAATTGAGAATCCTTAATTATATGTACTTCTCAACAAAGGGACTTAAAACATCATTTTAACATGAAGAGGCATTCCATAGACAGGGCTAATCATAAATTCTAGAAACCACACTTCAACAAATAATAATTCTAAGACAAACTTCTCCAATGAAATATAGAAGGTGAGAAACTCATTTAACTTCTAGTGATTTCACCTTCAAGGATAAGGAAACATTCAAGATTCACAAATAACTGCATTCATAGAAGAGGGAACTCCTAGACATCTTTGATTATAGCTATAAATACCTTCAAAACAATTATTTGAGCTAGTACAAAGGGTATGATCGGAACAAAACCTCTTTGGTAGAATTTGGACAATGGTACCTTGAAGGGAGACTTCAGAAACAATTTTTAGGTGGCAGCAAGTAAGAAGGGAAAACCATAAATCATTCTTGAGGCCAACTGTATTAAAATATTTAAGAAATAAACAAAAATAAGGGTTCTAGAGAGCAATTAATAAATCTCTAGAATATCTTAGCAGAAGAAAACATAAATACAGTGAAGAGTAAACAAAACTAAGGTGCTTTCAAAAGACATTTCTTAGCCTAAATTTTTTACTCTACTGCAAAAGAGAATGATGAAACATAATGGAATAGGAAATAACAATGATAGATTTAGAGTACTTCAACGATAGCCAAGCTCAGGGATATAATGACAGAGATTTCTCCATCTATAAACAGGTCAAAACACCCACAGGTTCCAGAACATCAATTTTCTTTCAACTTCAGCAGAGCTATGTATTACTTCAAAGAGTCATCAAATGCCAACTTTTACAATGAGTTTCAATGTAGTATTTATGCTGCAAAATGAGGAGGTGGAACTGATCTAGGGTTTGAGGGTTATTAATTACAGAGTAAATGTATTTCTAGCCTTGAAAACCATGCAAGGCATAAGGTAGAAATAGGTGCAACTACTTCTCTGTTTTATTAACTCCGTCTTAACTTCTGAGAGGAAGATAATAGAAAAGATTGACTTTTAAAGCTTTATCCTATCTTTACAATAACTGTTCTGACATTTTAAAATATCTTCTTTTGTGTAATAACTGTTTGTTTGCCTTTACAGATAAAGAATTGGCGAAAGGAGTCAGTTGATATTTTTGATTGAATAACTACTCTGTGTTGACGTGTTCAAGGCTGCTTTAGCCTAATCCTTCTTTTAATTTCATCATTAAACTGTGTTAAGGCTTGATCTCGTCTTTTGCCTTCATAATCCTTCATGTTGTCTTTTATCTCTTTTTGAGATTTCTTTAAACCTTTATCAGTTTATTTTTAACTGTGTCTTTATCCTTTAGTCGTCATTTAAGCCTTTGATATTCAAACTTTACAGTTTCTCTTTGCACCCGTGTGCAGGGGTTTCCTTTTGGTGCGCTGGAGGGTTCCTGTGATCGAATTGATGACCATGAATCATCAATTAAACTCTTTGGAATCAAATACCATATCCCTTTTTTTGTTTCAGGCCCTCGGATCGTCATCCTGAGGCCTCAATCACTATCTTGATTGTGGGATGGCCCTTCAGGCTCGGGGTGCCATTAAACCTGCAAAACTAAACAAAACATTAATAAAAACCTGCGCTTTTGGTCTAAAATTCTTTTTAGAGGTCTAGAATGGGTTTGAGTTTGTCGAAGGAGCATTGTAGAGGAGAGGAAGAAGTAGGGGAGGGTTCCAAAGGTGGAACTAGGCAGAGAGGTGGAGGAAATTTGAAATTGGGTGCACAGAGGAGGGAGGTGGTTTTGTGAAAACCGGGGATGGTTTTCACATAGGGTTTGGGCGGTAAGATGTTTTGAGCCAAGTGAACGCGATATGGCTCCGGAGGTGACACGTAACCCTGGAAAAACCACCTTTTTTGCGTTCAAAGCACATGGAAGGTGGGGTAGACAAGTTGGTGTGCAATAAGATCCTGGCCATTCGATTTGTGAGGAGACGTGCAGATCAACGATCAGCGCATCGCAGGATACAACACCAAGGCGTGGGGAGAGGATGGAGTGGGGCCAACAGGTGACGTAGGCTAATGTGTTGGTAGCGCGGGTTAGTCTGGAGGTGGGATGAAAGGTGGGAGCGTGGTGACCATTGGATTATGGCCCAAGGCCTTTGATCAACGGTCTTGATGGCCCGAGGAAAAAGGATGAAGTGGGCGAAGAAATAATGAAATGGAAAGGTGGGGGGGGGGGGTCAGTTTATATGAGGGAAAGGGGCCTAGATAACGAGTGGGGATATGGTCCCGTGTAGGAGTGAGGGGAATGGGGCTAAGAAAAAATGGGTTCAGACTTAGCCCATGTTCGCGGGCCTTGGTAACATGAAGAAAGGGGCTGAGGGTTTGAAGCCCGCAGGGCTTAAAGCCTAATTTTTAAATGGGTGGATATAAGGCTAAAAATAGGGTTTTTAAGCCAATTCTTGATGTTCCAATAAGGTGGAAAAAGCATTTAAACCAGCATGAAGGGGTTTTTTAAATGGTTTAAAGGGTTTTTAGAGTAGAAGAAGGGTAAATTAAGGGAAAATGGGCTATTTTTAAAGGGAAATGGATTGATAAAAATAGGGGTAGGAATGGTAGAATGGGGAAATGAAAAGACGGTGAAAATGGTGAGAATATCATGAAACTAGTTTCTCTTTGAAGCAGCAGGTTGACTTGAGGAGATTTTAAATGAAGATTATGCTGAAAAAAATAGGTTTTAGAATAATGAAGGCAGTGATATTTCTAGAACTCACAATGTTTCTTCAAATATTGTTTCTAGAAATCTGGGATTGTCAACTTAGTCATCTTTGGATAGGATCAAAATTATTGATGACTAACAATTCTATGGAAGTAAGGCCCCGTTGTCCATTGAATTTGAATATAATACCCCAAGGATGACAACTTAGTTAGACTTCGACCTCACTACACCATAGAACAAGAGGTTTCTCAAGCTTAATGGTTTGGATGAATTCAAAGTGCAGGCTCTCTTACACACTACGGTAGTCTAGGTACAGACGAATATATTGCATGATAAACACATTGCGGGGGGGGGGGGGGACTTTTCAAGAGGGTGATTGGGTCCTTCTATATGATTCAAGTTTCAAGGATTTCAAAGGAAATTTATGAGAAGGTGGTTGGGCCTGTATCTAGTGAAAAAATGTTTTGAAAATGGGTATGTCCAAATCAGAATAATCGATGAGGAATATATAACCTTGCTTGTTAATGGTTACCGGTTTAAGTTGTACAAAATACATTTTTCCAAAGAGGAGTTTATTAGTTAAATTAGCAAGGAGTTCAATGAAATTGAGAGGCTCATAGCCCTCAGTTTACCTAGCCTCTGATAAAAAAAAGAAGAATAAAAATAAATAAATAAATAAATGGCCTAGGTGAAAACCTCCATAAGGCATCTAAAGCCAACTCTAGGGTTGGAAACCTCTATGAGGTGACCCAAGAGAGAGAGAGAGAGAGAGAAATAAGATGAAAATATCCCCAGGTGAAAACCTCATCTAAGGTGCTTGGGGAAAGTCTATAAATTGAAAACCTATTCAGATGCAGTTTGCATGTCTAAAAAAAAAGAGATAGATAAAAATGAAACATAAAGAGGAAGCACACAGAGGTAAGGGAGTCCCTTACATAAGTTCTGCTAACACTTTTCTTTTGCAAGAATCTAGACATTCAAAGGGACAATAGTTGGAGGAACATAGTCCACATCCCATTTCCCCATTCCACAACCTATCAACTACATTTCCTCTATCTTGTCATCCATATCCCTACATCCATTCATCACCTAGAAAAAAACTACACTCTATTTTGCCTCAATCCTGCAGTGCTACATGATTGTTCTGAATTGCTACAAGATTGTCCTGAACTGCTACAAGATCGACCATAAGTGCTACAGGATTGATATATGCTTAGGGGAAGGGGGTAAAAATCATGTTTTCCCTTGGAAAATTTTAGGAGAGGCCCATCAAACATCATTCACCTCCCATCCAATTCATTTAACCAACTCACTTCTCAATATTCCAAATTTGTTCATGAAAAACAAAAAACAATTTGCCTTCACCTTTTTTTTCTCCATAAGATTTCACCTCCATTAGAGCTTCTGTTCCTGTCCCTAGGCTCACCATGATTTATCCAACTCACTGAATGTTTTTCATGAAGGAATATGAGTTCTTGTAAGGGACTATGTGACTTCTAAAAGAATGAGACCAATCTTGTATCAACCTGCACAGATAAAACGATTCCATAGTTAGAGGATTATTGCTACTCCGGAATGAATATTTGGCCACCCTTAAGAATCAAGAGGTCATCCTTGAGATTTAAAGAAGTCATGCCATCCCTGAGAGATAGCTAAAAGGTCACCAATCCACTCTAGTAGCAGTGGATTGGACACTGGAAAAAAAATGTACGAAAGAGAGACTTCATCAATCAAATACATCATCATATTATTTTGTTCAAATGAGGACTTGTGCAAAAGTAAGGGTGTTACATAGCATTTTGTCACCGTCCCTGCAATCCCTCGCCCCGCATATTGGAGGGTCATTCTCGTGACTTGTGAGGAGTGTCATACTTTGCAAACACCTTCTTTGCATCCTTCTGCATAAGGACATTATTTCTCATGTTGAACATTTCCTCAAAAAAGCACACAAAACCTATGTTTTAGCCTTGGCGCAGGTAGCCAGGTCACCCCTCGCACCGATGTGGAATATTTGCACTAGATTCAGCGCCACCTAGTGCTCTGTCTCAGTGTAGTACCCAGGCAAAGCTGTTTTAGGAATGTTTTTTAAAAATTAGAGGCGGAAGTTTCCTTCTAACCACCTTAGGGATGAGTCACTAGAAGTGGTTAAGTTGATCAACCACAGATCTCCCTCTTTAGGCAGTGGTTTCCACCTCCCATGAGACACTCCTTGAAGATAGATCTACCTTCCTTGAATATAGGGATCCTAACCTCTCCCTCTCCCTCTATAAAAATAGGCCTTCTCTTTTTATGAAAGCTAGCTGAACTTGGAGAAGAATACTATAGCTGAGTAATTGCTATTGAGAAGGTAGAACCAAGGAGAACTCCGTAGAGAGAGTCCCGTCCGAATTCCCGACGAGCCTCTATGAGACGCACTCCACTTGAACCCTATTGGAGGAGACCACAATGTCGAAGCTTGGTTTTAATATTCCATTCATTTATTAATATACTCAACTATGGTGTTGGTTCCATTATTGTGTTATGTTGGTTATTTAATGCAATTGATTTAGTCCTCTTCAACTGACTAATAGTTAAAAATTTGAATTAGTATGTTGTATATTGTCATTGTTTCTTGTGTGTGTACAGATGTCCGAGCGTGAAAGCAAGTGAGTCATGATCTATCAAACTAGGAGCGAGAGGCATCCACTCTTTCCAACGACAACAACAGCATAGGACCTCCGGTAAGTCATCTATCGAATCTTCGTCCATTCGTTAACTAGGAATCAATATTATAGCTTGTTTTGTTTGTGGCTAGACCCACCCTAGGGCTAGTGGGTTCGCCTCTGTCCGCAGAGGGGATTTACCTCACCAACAAATTTTCGACTTCAGCTCACATATTCGCATGCTCGAATTTGTACTTTGTTCAGGTCGAGATGGAGCACAAGACCCTGGGTTTTGTCTGATGAAATCCAGGTTGTGGGTTCTTTGTGGATTACTATGACTTATTACATGACTCTTCTGATTGGATGGCTGCGACCATACCTAAGTCTATTTGTTGATCCTTATTGCTGGATGGCTGTGTCCATACCTCATATCTCACTTTTTATGTACTATATTATGGATGGCTACACCAATGGCACATGTCATGTATCGGAGATACTATTGTATTTGTACTCGCAGGTTTTCTAACAAAAGTATTTGGGTTGAACGCGTTCTCATAAAGCATTTCACCCCTCCCTCTCTCTCGGACCTCATGCTTTAGGGGGCATCCGTTACACAACATTTTTTCACCGTCCCTGCAATCCCTCGCCCCGCATATTGGAGGGTCTTTCCCGTGACTTGTGAGCAGTGTCATACTTTTCAAACACCTTCTTTGCATCCTTCTGCATAAGGAAATTATTTATCCTGTTGGAAATTTCCTAAAAAAAACACACAAAACCTATGTTTTGGCCTTGGCGCGGGTAGCCAGTTCACCCCTCGTGCTGATGTGGAAGATTTGCACTAGAGCCCGCGCCACCTGGTGCTCTGTCTCAGTGCAGTGCCCACGCCAAGCTGTTTTAGGAATTTTTTTTTAAAATTAGAGGTGGAAGTTTCCTTCTAACCACCTCAGGGATGAGTCACTGGAAGTGGTTAAGTTGATCAGCCATAGATCTCCCTCTTTAGGCAATGGTTTCCACCTCCCATGAGACACTCCTTGAAGATAGGTCTCCCTTCCATGACTATAGGGATCCTAACCTCTCCCTCTCCCTCTATAAAAACAGGCCTTCTCCCTTTACGAAAGTTACCTGAACCTGGAGAAGAATACTATAGTTGAGTAATTGCTATTGAGAAGGTAGAACCAAGGAGAACTCCATAGAGAGAGTCTCTTCCAAATTCCCGACGAGCCTTTGTGAGACGCGCTCTGCTTGAACCTTGTTGGAGGAGACCGCAATGTCGAAGCTTGGTTGTACTCTTCCATTCATTTATTAATATACTCGACTATGGCGTTGGTTCCATCATTGTGTTATGTTGGTTATTTATTGCAATTGATTTAGTCCTCTTTGACTGACTAATAGTTAAGAATGTGAATTAGTATGTTGTATATTGTCGTTGTTTCTTATGTGCGTACAGGTGTCCAAGCGTGAAAGCGAGCGGGTCGTGATCTGTCAAACTAGGAGCAAGAGGCAACCACTCTTTCTGATGACAACAACAGCATAGGACCTCTGGTAAGTCATCTATCGAATCCCTGTCCATTCGTTAACTAGGAATCAATATTATAGCTTGTTTTGTTTGTAGATAGACCCACCCTAGGGCTAGTGAGATCGCCTCTGTCCGCAGAGGGGATTTACCTCACCAAAAAATTGTCGACTTCAGCTCACATATTCACATGCTCGAATTTGTAATTTGTTCTGGTCGATATGGAGCGCAAGACCCTGGGTTTTGTCTGATGAAATCTAGGCTGCGGGTTCTTTGTGGATTACTATGAATTATTACATGACTCTTCTGATTGGATGGTTGCGACCATACTTGAGTTTATTTGTTGTTCCTTATTGCTGGATGGCTGCGTTCATACCTCGGATCTCACTTTTTATGTACTCTATTATGGATGGCTGCGCACATGCCACATGTCATGTATCAGAGATATCAGTTGTATTTTTACTCGCAGGTTTTCTGACAGCAGTGTTTGGGTCAAACACTTTCTCATAAAGTATTTCACCCCTCCCTCTCTCTCAGACCTCATGCTTTAGGGGGCATATGTTACACAACATTTTATCACCGTCCCTGCAATCCCTCGCCCTGCATATTGGAGGGTCATTCCTATGACTTGTGAGTAGTTTCATACTTTGCAAACACCTTCTTTGCATCCTTCTGCACAAGGAAATTATTTCTCCTGTTGGAAATTTCCTCAAAAAAGCACACAAAACCTATGTTTTGGCCTTGGCGCGGGTAGCCAGTTCACCACTCGCGCCGATGAGGAAGATTTGCACTAGAGCCCGCACCACCTGGTGCTCTGTCCCAGTGTAGTGCCCATGCCAAGCTGTTTTAGGAATGTTTTTTAAAAATTAGAGGCGGAAGTTTCCTTCTAACCACCTCAGGGATGAGTCACTGGAAGTGGTTAAGTTGATCAGCCATAGATATCATTCTTTAGGTAGTGGTTTCCACCTCCCATGAGACACTCCTTGAAGATAGGTCTCCCTTCCATGATTATAGGGATCCTAACCTCTCCCTCTCCCTCTATAAAAACAAGCCTTCTCCCTTTATGAAAGTTAGATGAACTTGGAGAAGAATAATATAGCTGAGTAATTACTATTGAGAAGGTAGAACCAAGGAGAACTCCGTAGAGAGAGTCTCGTCCAAATTCCCCATGAGCCTTTGTGAGACGCACTCCGCTTGAACCCTGTTGGAGGAGACCGCAACGTCGAAGCTTGGTTGTAATCTTCCATTCATTTATTAACATACTCGACTATGGCGTTGGTTCCATCATTGTGTTATGTTTGTTATTTAATGAAATTGATTTAGTCCTCTTCGACTAAATAATAGTTAAGAATGTGAATTAGTATGTTGTATATTGTCGTTGTTTCTTGTGTGTGTATAGGTGTCTGAGCGTGAAAGTGAGTAGGTCGTGATCTGTTAAACCAGGAGTGAGAGGCAGCCACTCTTTTTGATGACAACAACAACATAGGACCTCTAGTAAGTCATCTATCGAATCTCCCTCCATTCGTTAACTAGCAATCAATATTATAGCTTGTTTTGTTTGTGGCTAGACCCACCCTAGGGATAGTGGGATCACCTCTGTCCGCAGAGGGGATTTACCTCACCAACAAGGGGTATGGAAGATAACACATTCAGAGAGCAGTTGATCAACCACTAGTTTAACAAAAAAAATGCATTTAAAACAACTTGAAATCATAGGTAGGCTCAACTATGACACCCATCACCTATTCCCCTATGTGCATAGTGGTTAAAAATTGTTTTTAATGAGCGAGGATACAATTTTTATGGGTTGGAGGTGGCCAATAAACTTGGAAACATTTAGTTAGTAAAATAAAATATGCTAACCAACCCATACAACATGAAAAATTCAAAGAGAGGAAGGTGATAACTATGCAGAGTGGGGACAATGACTAAAAAAGGAAATACGTGTAGAGGTAAGATCACCAAGTGTGTTGAGCCCACTATTAAAAAAAGGAATAAAATGAAAAGGATTGATTTTATTTATACCAATTCTCATTCCAAAAACATTTAGAGAGGCCCATTATGGAATTAAAGGTCAATATAGATTCTACCATGAGATGCCTAGGGTGTTATAGAAGAGCTACAAAGTTGGTTTGCACGTGCTACAAGATCGAGCACCGCTACTACAGAAATACCAAAACTACTACAGGATCATAGAGGATGTATTATAGGATTGGGCCAAGAGGTGAAAAATGGTACAAAACACCGAGAAATTTCCTCCAAAGCCCCATAAATATAAATAAATAATCCCAATAGGGGTAAGTGGCATCCTCTCTCCTCATTTTTCATACAATTGTTGAAGTGAATTCTGCCTGCTACAAGCATCTTGTAGCAAACACCTATATAGTTAAATTCCTTTGAGAAAAAATAATTTCTTACATAAGAAAATAAATTTAAGAGTCGAGGTATTTTTTCTTGCAGTAGGGGATATAATTATTCTCCCTCTCTGACTAAAAAAGGCCTTAACCTCCCTACTCTACCTTGACACCCTAGACCGATTAGGGAAAAATATTTCAAAAAAAATCCCTTCAGGATAATTTAAGAAAGTAGTAGTAGAAGTCATGGGAGGGGCTTTCAATTGAAGAGAGCCCATAGACACTAATAGAATCCATTAGCATCTCCTTGTGAGAGACATTTTTCTAAGACACTAGTTGATGGGGTTCTTTGAACAATTGAAGGGGTATGATGATGAGGTAACATATGAGTTTTCCATGGCCCTCCATTCTCAGGGAGAGGAAAGTGCTACCATTTTTTTTAGGGGAATTTCCATTCATATGAATGTAAATATCTTCAACAGAGTGACCTCCATACCCTTGGGATTTCGATGGGGCAAATAAAATAAGAAAATAGCCATCACAACCAAGAAAAACTTCTTCCTCCTTGAAGAGAGGCTTGTTGAAGAAAAAAATGGAGTAAGAAGAGAAAGCCTTCCCTACCCTTGGGATGAGGTAGCATATAACATATTAAAGTACATATATTGTGCATGGAGGTTGAGTGTTGTATATGCCTGTCAATTTAGGCTAATATATGAGCTAAGTTTCCGAACATAATTTACCATTCCAAGCAAGTTCAATGTTCCACATTTCCTCCTTCAGTCTATAATTGAAATGCGCTAGAGATTTGGGGAAGGAAGGCACTAGTACATTGCTCATCATGGCCTCATAATATTCATTATGATGGATTACTTAAGCCATCTCAAAAGCCTTGTGTTGTGGACTAACTTTGTGGACATGGATAGGGAGGCATTCATTGAGACATAAGCCCATACCACAACACAACAAGAAGAGATACTAAAATCTAGTGTTGGAGGTAGGCAGGAGGAAGAAAAGGAAGAAGAAGAGGGAAAGTCAGGACAAAAGATAGAGGAATAAGAAAGGAAGGAAGAAGGAGGAAAAAAAAAATAGAAGAGACCCACAGGGAGCCCTCTAAATCCCATAAGACATCACAATAGAGGAAGAAAATAATACTATCGCTAGGAAACACAGAACAAGATGTGGATTCCACCTTGTCC
The DNA here is from genome assembly GCA_034641835.2 of Pinus albicaulis. Lineage (NCBI taxonomy): Eukaryota > Viridiplantae > Streptophyta > Pinopsida > Pinales > Pinaceae > Pinus > Pinus albicaulis. The sequence goes on along the minus strand of JAXQQM020082412.1, from coordinate 87,053 downwards.
ACACTTAACACACCTGTAAAGCCTAAGCTAAGGTAGCCCAAGCAGGGCCCCTTGTAATTTAAGAGGAGAAAGAGCACTAGGATCAAGCAAGGGAAGCCTCAACCTCCTTCAATGGTCATAATCAAAATTGATGAATCAGCCAACCACCAAGAAAAATAATTGGGACTTGGTGAAGGGAAAAATGAGGAGGTCACCTCCCTTAAAGCCAAGGGTAAACAAAATTTTAAACCCATATGAAGGACCACCACTAGCTAAGTCACATATAAGTAACTTAAAGCACAAAATACCCTGATACAAAAGAAAAAAATGTTGCTATAGGAGAAAACAAAGTTGCTACAGGCCCAAAACAGAATTGCTACAAGGGAAAACAAAGGTGCTACAACAAGGAACCAAATTGATATAGGATTAAGAAAAAGTTTTATAGGAAAGGGAATAACATAATGAGAATAAGGATTAGGTCCCCAAGGAATCCAAGAGTCTGACCCACAGCCTGACCTTGGGTCCTATTATAAATTTGTTGAGAGGGGGATAATTATACTTACAAAATTTGAAATTCCCCTCTTATTTGTGCTATAAAAAGGGAGAGGTAGAACTCACTAGTGAATGGAAATTTAAAAATCCAAGAAAATAGAGGATGTGGGACTCATGGCGGAAAAAGTGCAACAAATGAGTAAATAATTGAATGAATTGAGGCTAAAGGAATAAATCATTAAGGAGAAGCTACAGTTAGAAAACAAGAGGCTAAGAGAGCAGTTAAAGGAAAAGGAGGTACAACTTGCCACCATGGAAAGTTTGTCCATGGAGGCTATAGAATGCAAGAAAACATCCAAGTCCTATGCCATATTCCTCAAGGAACAATGGTTGCAATTCCAAATAAAAACATTGGCACAATATGCCTCTCTACCGTTCCATAATTATAGGAGGTTCATTGAATTTTTACAGAAGGTAAGCACTTAGGATAGAGCCAAATTGGTTGAATTTTGTATGCAGAACATGATCCTGACATACATTAAATTTTGGGACCCCAACTCAATATTGGGGGACATGAAACTGATGGCACTAGGCTCTTCATTGAACCATGAAGAAACAAGAGTTGAGGAAGTAAAGAAGGCGATGACCAAAGAATAAAGTGAGCCTTTATACATCAAATAAGAGTTAGTAAGCCCCAAGGATGTCATCAGTAACCACAACATCATCTCTATTGATCCCTAATTGGCTCCTCGGTAGATGATAACACAAAAACAAGTTATACTCCATTTCAAGGACACCTTTAGGTTTTTGGGGACTGAGAGGTTGTAGGCTTGCTAAAGGAGATGGCATGCTCTGTCCCATAGTCTACAAACAAGAGAGTATCATCCCATGAAAGGTTAAGGAATGTCGTGGAGAGGACCCCACTCTACAAAAGAATCATTCGTAGTTTAGAGATCAATTTTATAGGGCTCAAACTTAGTCCTCCCTTGTTTTTCTGATTATAAGAGATAATATATTAGGCAAAAGAACAAAGGGAGTGGGCAGGCATGGAAGAAAATTTAGGGCTTTATCCATGGGAAGGCACACCATATGAGATGCCTTGGGATGTCAGAGATGCCACCAGGGCCACACATGGAATTCACATTAGTGGGTAAGTTTCTCAAAGGGTGACCAAAACCTTCAAGAGGGTGTTGATGATGGGTCCCATAAATATGTATATTTTGAGGCACATGTTGCTATCCTCCAACCCATAGATTTTTTCTTTCTTCACATTAATTTACATTTTTTGATATAATGTGCTTAGTAGGAAGACTAAAGGGTGTTTTTCATACTTCATGGCCTAATTTGATTTATGTGCAGGAAAGAGAGCATTTTTTAGTACATTTATGATGCAGAGGCATGTTAGAGGCGGCTGGAGGAAGTGTAGTAGGCTTGTCACCTACATTTACTCTCCTTTGACTTGAAGTGATCCCTAAAATAACTCATCTACAACTAGTATAGTCATTTACTACTATAATCATCGAAATCCGCTGACAGTCTATGAACTCAAGTGCATGAGAGGATCTAAGGGAACTAGATTCATTAATTTCGAGATTTTGGAGGGAAGCAATCCTCCTCTAAAGGGATCTACCCCTCAATCATCACTTTTATAAATAAACAGACCTAAGGGCTCATTAGGATTCAAAATTTTGGAGCTAAGAAGAGATATTGAGGGCCAAGTACTTGAGATTGTTATTTCCATTTTGACATGATGTATTTGAACTCCATTTTTTTTTAATGAAATTTTCATTGTTGATCTACATTTGAGTTAACTTTGGAGGGTTGAAACCCTTGGGTTAGGGCCCGACCCATAGGATTTAGTCCCTCTAATGTGTTTTATTTTTTTCTTGTTTAAGTTGTCGGATTTCTTTCCTTGTTTAGGCAGAAGTTAGATTGCAAAAACTGTGGTTGCGGGACTAATTATCACATCTTTTGTGGGAAGTGTGGTTGAAGAGTCTACAACAAAAAGCCAAAAATATGTGTTTGTGTTTCTTTGAAATTTGTTAGGATTTGGGTTTTAATTTTCTTGCATACTCTGATTTTTCACCCTAGAAGTCAATATCATGTCTTTGCAAATGGATTGGATGCATGTTGTAGGATAGAATAACTCTTGTTGAAATAAAATTCAATTCATCCTTTCCAACTTGATTTATTTTGTTTTAGTTTGATCATTAGATGTATGTTCTTCCCAAGAGTAAAAGAGGTTGTTTGTTAGTTTGAAGATACTACTAGTGACTTGCAGGGATTGGCACACTCATCCTACATCCAATTTTTCGTCACCATCCTCCTCCTATACACCCAATACTTCTCTCCAAAATTTTCCACTGAGATCACCTTTTCAGGGCCATTGAAGGACACTGTGAGCATTCACTTTTGTGCAAGATGGGCCTATGAGGGGTGATAATCTTGGAAAAGGACCTCACATATATGTCATACAACCTCATCCACCTTCCTCAACCTTCATAGCACCTTTATTACTGTCATCATGATCTTGTACCCAATCCTGTAGAAAAACAGGGAAATCCTGTAGCAAAACAAGGTATCCTATAACATCCTATAACAACCTTGTATCTTTGCCTAAAATTGGAAATATTTGCTCTAATATATTGATTTTTGAATTTTGGGATTTAATAATGACCTCTAGCCTTTGAATCCATGATTGGGGAGACCCAAGGACCACTCTAGACCCATCCTTCCTTCACTACAAGTACAAGACAACAATTAGAATTTGGAGGAAGATTTCCACATTTGAACCATAATGAGTATTATTTCATGCAATAAGTAAGGATCCTGCTACTGAATCTAAAACTATCTTAAACTCAGTGATATGAATGGAAAATCTTTAATGAAAATAGATTAGACCTAGTTTTTGAAGTTACACTCTTATATTTTATAGTCATGTGTTGTAGATCAAATTTCATCTTTCAAAGCAATTTGGAAATAGAGTAATGATTTACATTATGCAAGTAGAGTATTGACTTGATTTTTTTGCAAGTAAAATAACATGGTTAATTTCTACAACTAGTATAATCATTTCCTTCCTACAGTTATAGTTAGTCTTTACATTTTATGAATGACACTTTCATTTTTGCAATTAGGATAATGTTCACCTCCTTGCAATTAGGATAGGTTTTTGCATTTTCATATAAATTCTCTTTATAGCAAGCTGAAGGAGTGGTCTTTGAATACCTTGATCTGATTCAATGACTAAGGGTGGCATGAGTAGATCTTGACCTATTGTGCATACAACATTGTCACCTATAAGTTTGTACGAATCATGGGTTGATAATTTAAGTTGAAAGTATGTATCAAATCTTTCGGTGAAAATCACATTGGAGAAATTTGTGTCGACGCGTTTTGAACCAGCCAGTGTGGTTCATCATTAGGAAAAGGTGATGAACCACATTGGTTGGTTCGAAACACATCGACACAAATTTCTCCAATGTGATTTTCATCGAAAGATTTGATACATAATTTATGGATCATAGAAGTCAAATTCCTAATTAAGTTGAAAGTCTTGAGAGTTGCAACATTATTGTTGCAATACCAAGGCTCATCAGCAGCACAGACTTACGACCAGGTCGAGAGAAAGGTGTATAGAGCTCATAACAGCTGAAGAGAAATATCAAGACATCCTTGCGAAATACCTAAAAAGGAGAAAGAGACTGAATAATAAATGATTACTTGTTTAGTTAGAGCCTGATTTTTTGAGTACCACATTTTTTGCTGACAGGTTGAATGCCTCATGGCATGTGCACATGTAACTTTTTACTATCTTAATAAAAATTTGTGATTTTTCCATTGGAAAAAAATAGATTGACATTTTTATGTTCTTATCATCAAAAAATTCCAAAACATAAATATTGTAAGCATTAAAATCATTTATAATTTAAGTTATGTGTTATTACTTAGTAATTTCCCTAGTTGTAGCAGAAAATTACCAATACAACCCCAAACCAGTTTTTTAAATTGGGAGTTGGCACTACCAATCCAGAGAGGGATCTCTTTATGACTCAATTACTCAATTTCACCAAAGTAAAAGGTCATTTATACATAGTGGCCAGATCTTCTATAACAAAGCTAATAGGTTTGGTTCAAAAACAAGGGAAAGAACCATTGGGCATGGACTCAAAAATTGATTCCAAACAAGATTTCCAGTTCTGGTGGGTAAAAAAAATAGATCTCTGAGGCGAGATAGAAAGTGTTTATGTAGACCTTCTGATTATCAAGCTAGAAAGTAGAAAAAGGAAACAATCCATTACAATAGAGCATCAAGATGAATTTTGTGTAACTTTAGCATAAATGGTGATAATATTTGAATCTCATAAACAACATAACATCTCAATAAAGATGAATTCTGCAAACTCATACAAATCTCATTCAAATATGAAGACTTAAACATTCATGGCATTAAAACAAGAAATAGACATCAATAAGAGACAGACTAATAAATATCACCTAAAGAGTCTCTTATTTGAAAGTTTCAAATATTTGTGTCTTGGAAATCTTATTAAACTCAAAAATAGAAATAAAACACAAGTCTCTTTTCCCCCTAAATAAAACCAAACCCTGGTTCCCATTTCTTCATAAGTTTTATAGAAAAAATACATAATCTTTAAATCTACAATCTCTGGGAAAATTCAATGTACAAAATATTAAATTCTACATATATATAATCTTGATCTAATCTAATTAAATTTTTGAAACAAAATGACAAGCATCTCGTACTCTTCAATTCTAAATGTAGACATGTATGTATATCATTGTTCGAGAGTGCATAAAGAACTTCTATAGATATTCAAAATTTTAGCTAATATCATGGAACAAAATCAATAACATAATCTGGAACAAAACATGGATCAAATTCTGGAACACAATCTATATGGGAAACCACCAACTGTGACCTTTGACTTGTCTCCTTAGAAAATAGATAAGTATTCTTATCTCTTTAAAACATATATTTTTCCATCAACACGACTCAACTGTAGAGAAAATACTAGAAAAATGATATATTTTAACACTGCCAAAATATTTAGGTCATGTGCTATGAAACAGAGTGCTGACAAAATGCATTTTTATGCACTGCCATTTCATTTGGCAGCGTTGCTACACTTTGTTTATTTTAAAGATTTTTTTGCTTTTGCTGTGGAAAATCCATGTAGATTCACTTGATAATTGTGATATGCTATACTTGAATCTACTCTACCAACTCTGGAAACCAATTTAGATCGCCAAATCATAAAACATGAAAGAGAGAATTTCAATCGCACAATACACAAGTATTTCCCAGGGAAAGACTTAGCTAAAAAACACCACTATATGTATATTTCATAAGTCAAAAAATATGAGAATATTAAAATTATTTTATCCAAGCTGAGAAACCTCTGCACTATCTCTATTTGTCTCACTAATTCCTAGACAATATTGGTTCAATACTTAACACTTTTTCTGCCCTCGAGGATCCCTATTTCCTTGTGTTGTTTCCTTGGGTAATTATGCCCTATTAATTAGATAAATTCCCAATCCATACTACACAATACATTATGTTGGGAAAAATACTGAGAGGGGGGGTGAATCAGTATTTAGAGCTCATAATTATAAATTTAATTTTTTCTTTTGCAGAATTCCATACGCGACTTTTATGAACCGAACTCGCGTATACACGCGGATATGCTAAAATAAACTAGCGTATACTAATATAAATTTATAGTTTAGAAAGCTTCTCAGAAATATTCTTTAAATAAGATTTACCAGTTATGCATCAGGTAAGATAATTAGTAAATATGTGCAGTAAAAGCAGTATAAAACATCACACAAGTGGAACACACATGAACACCAATATTTAAGGTGGAAACCAAATTCGGGAGAAAACCAACGCTGCTGTCATCTCTGTCTTTAATATTTATTATATGGAAAACTGTTTACAACATTGTACTGATGCAGACTCATATCAGTACGCAGGCTTCTACCTACAGAAGGCTGCAACCTTCACTCGTTTTCCAGCTTCTACTGGAAGGGAGCTCCAACCCCCTTTCTTCTCGTTTACCAGCCACTCCTGGAAGGGAGCTTCAAACCCCTGAACATAGCACCATCTTCTAATGGTAGGAAGCTTCTAATTCCATACTGAAGGCTTCAACCCTCAGACCCACTGCAGACCACGTTTCATCAATTTTCATACTAGATCAAACAACATCAACACAACCCTTTATCATCAATCATAAACTTTGCCCAATACTTAAATTAGAACAATGAAAAAAACTGTAACCAGAACTTCAGAAATAACCCAGACTTCAGAAATAGAAATGCAGATACAAACTCAACCTTGAACAGTCATTAATTCAAATAGCATACGCTACTTTTCTTCACTGAAGCCGCGTACATACGCGCTTTTCTGCACACCAACCTGCATATACTTCTGTGTATACTATTATTCAGAAAACCCTAACTTCCTTACGCGCTTTTCATGAAGAAAACCCGCATATATACGCAATTTTACTGAAACCAACTAGCATATAGATCTGTAAATGTAAATTTTGCAGAACAGGGTAGATCTATAAAACTTACCCAGATTTATTCATTTTCTTCAGAAGACTTGCACCAGATCTTCATCATTTCTTCAGTAGATCATACTAGAGATTCATCATCTTCAGATCTAAAGATATTGAACCATCATTATATCCATGGGTGCATCATAGGTTCAGATCTATCAAGTAAAAACATAATTCATCCATGCAAATACTCAGATAATTTTTCATTCATTCACAACCCTTACTCATGCACACTTTGCTTTTACAAATACCATGAGTCAAAACCACTCAACTTCCGATGGAATTCTTAGACGGAATCAAATAGACAATGCAACACTTAATATTGTGGGCTAATACCATGGTAATGCCCCTTGGTATCATAATTTTAGAGCGCAAAAGACATACACGACTTGGAGTGTTTGTTTCCGCGTGTATACGTAACTTCTCTTCACAAAAACTGTGTATATGCTAACACTGAACGTATACGCGGGTTGCCTTCACAAAAGTAGCATATACATTGTGACATATTATATTTATCATTTCTCTGGCACTTACTGGAATTCATTTCTCTGTCACATCTGAACTAATATGTAGCTACATCATTCTTACATCTTTAACACATAGGTTGCTTATCATAGGAAACTCATCAAGTAGGTTTCCATCAAGGACAACTTCATCAAGTAGGTTGCCATCAAGGACAACAAATTACATCATATTGCCAAAAATCTCCCCCTTTGGACTTGATGGCAAACATGATGGTGTTTGATCACCATAACAGATAAATACAATAATCATAGCCATTATTCAAACACCAAGATATTCTCCCCCTTTGACATCAAGGTCAAAGGGCAGATCAAAACCAAAACAAGGTTTCTCTTCCCTTGTATAAAGATGAGCTCTGTTGATCTGAAGTGCATTGAATTTACCATGCTCCCCCTGAGTTCATGCTGAGTCTTTAGATATATTTTTCAATGAAGTACATGACTTTATAACCCAACCAAGTATGACCATTCCTATTACGAAGGAATCATACTTACATCAATGATCCAACTAAGTGGAATTACATATTTTACTGAACTACCCAACCAAGTAGGTTTACAAATTTGACTCAACTACCCAACCAAGTGGGTTTACAAATTTGACCAAGTATTTACATGACTGAATCTAACAATTTACATCATAGATATCAACATGACCTTTTCATCAAATGACTTTTATAAACAAAACCAATGAATCTCAATCATGCGATCAGACCACAACAACCACTTAGAATGCCAACAATGCATCCTTTCCCACAGGACAAGTGCTCCCCCTTAGCTTGTGCACCCTGAACACTTTCAACAACAAATCATCAAGGCATATTCATATTAGAGAATGAAACAAAAATGTAAGAACTAGGACAACATCAGAGATACCCAACAACACCGCAACTATTCTGAAAATGCTGACCCAGAAAATTATGCCAGCAAATATCCATACACAATTTTCTGTATATAAAATCACGTATATACGTGATTGTCCTTTATGAAATCCGCGTATCCGATTTAATTTTCTGAATTTAAGCAGATCTGATCTTTTGAGTAGCAGAGGCAATTCCCAGCTTTTTTCTGAGATATTCGAATGGTTCCCTGGGAAGAGGTTTAGTAAATATATCAGCAACTTGTTCTTTGGAAGGAACATACTCCAATTTCACCTTTTGTTCAAGCACTTGTTCACGTAAGAAGTGATACTTGATAGGAATGTGCTTGGTCTTGGAATGCATAACATGATTCTTTGAGATACTGATGGCACTTGTATTATCACACATAATAGATATGGGAGGTGAAAATTTGATTTGAATGTCTTGTAAAGTTTGCATCATCCAAATAAGTTGTGTGCAACATGATGCGACAGCCACATATTCTACTTCTGTTGTAGATAAAGCAATAGAGCTCTGCTTTTTGTTGAACCAAGATACTAATCGGGGCCCCATATAGAATTCACCACCACTAGTGCTCTTCCGATCATCAACATTTCCAGCCCAATCTACATCTGTGTAAGCATGAAGAGTGAGATCAACATTATTTGGATACCATATTCCAAAGTCTTGAGTTCCTTGTAGATATTTGAATATTCTTTTGATAGCCTGAAGGTGAGATTCTTTTGGATTAGCTTGGAATCGTCCAACAATCCCAACTACATGCATAATGTATGGTCTTGTCCCAGTTAGATAAATTAGACTTCCAATCATGGATCTGTATTCTGGTTGATTCACTGTGGGAGAATCATCATGAGAACTGAGGTTACACCCAGTTATCATTGGTGTACTTACAGGTTTGCAGTCTTCCATCCCATACTTCTTCAAAATTTTCTTGAGGTATTTTGCTTGAGATAAAAATATGCCATCGGTTGCTTGTTGCACTTGTAAGCCGAGAAAAAATGTTAGTTCCCCAAGTAAAGACATTTCAAATTCTTGTTGCATAACAGAAGCAAATTTCTAACTCATGGACTCTTCATTACTTCCAAAAATGATATCACCAACATATACAACCACAATCAATAGTTTATCATTTTTAGTTTTTGTGTATAAGTTTCTATTAGCAGAACCCTTCGAAAATCCTTGTTGATGAAGATATTTGTCAAGAAGATAATACCATGCCCTTGGAGCTTGTTTGAGACCATATAAATCCTTTTTAATTTTACAAACAACTTTTTCATCATTTCCCAATATGAATCCTTCTGGTTGTTCAATATAAACTTCTTCTTCTAGATCACCATTGAGGAAAGAAGATTTAACATCCATTTGATAAACTTCGATTTGTTGAAATATTGAAAAAGCAAGAAACATTTTTATGGCTTCAAGTCTAGCTACAGGAGCAAATGTTTCTTCAAAGTCTATACCTTCTTGTTGAGCATACCCTTTACAAACAAGTCTAGCCTTGTTTCTAATAACATCTCCATTTTCATTTAACTTGTTTTTGAATATCCATTTTGTTCCAATAACTTTTTTATCATGAGGTCTTGGAACTAGTTCCCAAGTATGATTATTTTCAATTTGATCAAGTTCTTCATTCATGGCTTGAATCCAACATTCATCTTTCCTAGCTTGATTAACATTCTGTGGTTCAATGGTGGATAAAAATGCTAGATAGCTAGTAGACCCTACAAGAGTTCTTCTTGTTTGGACACCTGATCCCTTTTCTCCCAAAATTTGAGATTCTGGATGATTCTTTTGAACATACCTGGATGGAGCCTTTTCAGATAGATATTCTTCTGCTGCTTCATTGGGTTCACCTTCTATATTATCTCTATTTGATGCAGGAAGATATACATCATCATCATCTTCATTTGCTGTTTGTATTTCCCCTTTTGGAGTTGAGAGAGATTCATCAATTACAACGCCAATGCATTCAACAATCTTCCGAAGTCTTTTATTGTAGCATTTATATGCTTTAATTCTAGAAGAATAACCAAGAAATATTCCTTCATCTTCCCTAGGTTCAAAATTGCCAAGTTTTTCATCATTGTTCTTGATAAAACATTTGCTTCCAAAAAATTTAAAATTCTTTACAGTGGGAAGATTACCATACCAGAGCTCATATGGAGTTTTATCACTGTTTACACAAACATGTGCTATGTTAATAATATTTACAACAGTATGTGTTGCTTCTCCCCAAAATGTGTATGGTGTTCCTGAATCATCAAGAATAGCCTGAGCCATCTATTGAATTGTTCTATTCATTCTTTCTACTACGCCATTTTGTTGTGGGGTACCCGCTACAGAAAAATGTCTTTTTGTGCCATGTTGTTCACATAAATCAAAGAATTCATTTGATATATATTCACCTCCCCGATCAGATCTAAGACACTTGATTTTTATATCTAATTCATTTTCAACTAGTGCTTTGAAGATCTGAAATTTTTCAAATGCTTCATCTTTGTGATTTAGCAACCCAATCTAACACATTCTAGAGAAATCATCAATAAACAGAATATAGTATTGTTCTCCATGGGGTGACCTTTTTCTCATAGGTCCACATATATCAGTATGAAAAAGTTCAAGAGGCTTACTTGCTGATCCTTATTTGGCATTAAATTGCACTCTGGTTTGCTTACCGAATTGGCAAGATTTGCATATGGTACTCTCAGGCAGAGTAATATTGGGAACATCACGAACAACTTTGAGTCTGCTAGATTTTTTGATTTGAGAGAAGCTCAAATGCCCCAATATTATATACCATAACCAATTTTCTGAAGATTTACCCAAATAACATTGTTCTTTATAGCTTTTCAATACATACAAATTGCTTGGTGTTCTATTTCCTTTTATAATTGTTTTTCCTGTATCAAGATCACATACCACACATTCTTTTGAGCTAAAAACAACTTCAGTTCCTTGATCACACATTTGACTTACACTTAACAGGTTATGCTTTAATCCATCCACATACATAACATTGTTAGCTTTCACCTTTTCCTTTAGAAAAACATAACATTTTCCCTTAATGACAACAGGAGTATCATTTCCAAAAGTAACATTCTTTTCTCTTTCTAGAGCATTGTATGCAAGAAGTTTATTTCTGTCACCTGTCATGTGTTTTGAGCATCCACTATCAATGTAACATTGATTTTCTTCTCCTTTTGCAAATAAAGCTATGCCATAGTTCTCAACTTGTAATTCCTTCTTTCTCCATACTTTGGAAGTTGAAGGTATATGCTCTTTTGGCTGAATTTTGCTCCTGCATTCATATTCTTCATGACAAAAATTATTTCAATAAGCACATTCAATTTCATTTTGAAGAGGATAAAATTTGTTATATGTATTCTTCTTTACTCCAGTATCAATTCTTTTCTTTCTTGCTTCTCTAGTCATGATGGTTTTGTATGCAACACATTGAACAACTTTATGACCAAAATTATGACATGAGAAACACTTACCATTGAAAAAGAAATTTATGCGATCATAGACCCTTCTATTTGTGTTTACATGTTGGTTGGTATTTCTTTGAAAGGTATTCCTGTTAATGTTCTTTGTATTGAGGTGGTCATGCTTTACCTGTAAAGTTTCTTTGTTTCCTTGCTGAGCGGCATAATGCTGTAGGCTGGCTGTAGCTGCTTTTAGATAGTCTGGTACTGAAGACTGAGAAGATTCTCCGACATATCCAAGACCTGTTTTCATAAGAGGAGAACGTTGTACCTTGATAATTTCATCTAAGGTTTCAGATCCTTTAGCAAATCTAAGATTCAAAGTCTTTACTTTCTCGATTTCTTTTCTTAGACTTACTACTTCACATTCTAATTTCTCATTGTGTTTCTCCTTTTATTCAAGCTGATTTTTTAGATTTTCTATGGATATTTTGTTTTCTTCCAAACATATTTTGAGATGATTGATTTCTTCAAGAAAATCATTGTCTTCTAGAGCATCCATAAATTTATCCTTTTCTTCCCTAGATTTTTTGTCAAATGCCATGATAAGTCTAAGATCTTGATTAGATTCTTCCTCACTATCTGATAACCCATCACTATCTTCATGAGTATAATAAATTTTTCTAGAGCTAAACCGATTCTTATTTCTTCTTGCTACTTCATTTCCTTTTTCATGTGTTTCTTTAAGAGGACACTTAGCAACATAATGACAAATTCTTCCACAAGAAAAACATTTGAAAGGAAGATTACCTTTGAACCTTCCAGTGTCAAGTTGGAGCTTCTTTACAAAATTTACCTCATCTTCTTCTGAAACATACCCTGATCCTTCTGTTTCTTGTACTTCTTTTCCTTTTGTAGAAGCTCTAAAGACAACTTCTTTAACTTCAGATGATCCTCCTTTTCTCATTTCACATGCAGTTAGAATGCCATGAAGTTGAACAATAGTAAGACTTTGAAGATCCTGCTTCTCTTCAATAACATACACTTTTGACTCAAATTTTGAAGTTAGAGATCTTAAAACTTTTTCAACTAGAGTAGTGTCAGTTATGGTTTCACCCAAATTTCTCATACGATTTACAATATCAACTAGACGTAAAAAGAAACTGACAATGCTCTCCTCATTTTGCATCCTTAGATTTTCATATTGAATTCTGAGAGTTTGGAGTTTAGCACTTTTTACCTTTGTATCACCTGTTGAGCTCCAAAGATGTTCTTTCTTCCACCACATTCCACTCCATTTCCTTTGTCCATTATTAATCACAGGCTCAAATAATCAGTAGAATTAGTTAAAATTTCTTTAAGAAAATATATCATGACTAACTTGCTATGTTTTTATGATTTTGTCATTGTAGTACTTTTTGAACTAGTTCTAGCTACAGAATGCAGACATTCTGTAGCTAGTTTCCGATTCTGCAGCTGTCTTCATGTCTACGCAGGTTCCAGGTGTCATCTACGGAATTCTGTAGGCGGTTGTGTACATGGGAACTCAAACTAGGAGAGAGACTCCTAACATGACAAGGACAATCCAGATGTCCTTAATTATATTACGTGACCACCATCAGAGTCCTAGTTTGGTTTTTATTTAGAAAGAAAATTATCCCTAGGTTATCTCAAGACAGTTATGTAAATTTGTTACAAATATGGCTCGAGAAACCGAGGGACAAGGTTAGATTTTGTGGTTGATTGCTAGATTTCAGAAGTCCGAAAACACTCTGTTTTTGAAGTAATTTCTCTTTAATGAAAGAAGCATCATTTCCTTGAAAGCGTTGAGTCAATTTTGAAGTAGATTTCGTGCTAATCTGGTGGTAGAGGGCCCATGCTACCTGAGCAGCCTTGTTTATACGGTTTAGATAAGTATTTTAGTCTCGTTTTCATATCTAGCTTAGGCAAGTTTCTGAAGTTTATGTTCATACTTGTTTACATTAATTATCACAGCTAGACTTACTCTTATAAACTCTTCCAAAATATCATCACGATGAATAAGGCATAGCTGTGGTATTGTAGGTTTTAGTTGCATTTCATTTTGAATTTTATGATTTATGCTTGTTTATACTAAGTGTCACAGCCGGTCGTACTCTTACAAACTCTTCCAAAACATCATTAACAATGAATAAGAAACAACTGTGTGTCTTAGATTCTAGTTGTATTTGCTTTCAATCTTATGTTTATGTTAAATTGCATTGAATAATACAGCCATACTTGTTTTACAAACTCTTCCAAAATATCATCAAACTCTTCCAAAATATCATTCCTATTGAACGAGATGGGCTGTAGAATTCCATAGATTATTTGCATGTTAATTTAGTTATAGCACTCCGGAGGTTGATTGCATTTAGTTCAGCTTTGTCACTACATTCCCAGTTTGATAATGGAATTTTAGTTTAACTCTGTTCACTGTACTTCAAGTAGATTAGAAGCACTCTAGTTCAGTCTTAGTTCATTTTGTTTCAAGAAAAGATTAATGGCATTCTAGTTTAAGTTGTAGTCACTGTCTTTTAAGATTGATAGACCACTTTCTAGCCTAGGTTATCCATTGTATTTCAAGTAGTATTAGTTGTCAAAATTAGTCTCTCGACCTTCATTATTTACAAACTTACTTTTGTTCTGAATCTATATTGATACATCATCAAATGAACAGGGGTCAGTCATATTAGTTTAAGGCTTTGATCACTCTGCAAATCTTTTACAAACTCACTTATAGCCTTTTTCCCAAGCATCATTTTAGAAAATCTCAAAACTTATGAATAAGGCCTAGAAGTGATAAGTCAAGTTGCAAAATAGGATAACTTCAACATCATAGGTTAATCTAGAATAGAAATCTTACTTTGTTACAAATAATCATTTTGTAATATTGCGAGTTGATTGTTTATTTAGGAGAACTTCATTTACACTTAACTTGTCCATTTCTCAAGCTCTTCCAACACACCTTTAATGAATGAATTGGATAAGTTCAAGCTCATGTTGTGATTTATTTTCTTGCAATGAAGTCATTATCAAGCTTTTCATTTTCTGTTTGTCATCCATAGTTTAGGCTTTGTTCTGTTTTAAATAACCAATAGCTTCTTTTCACCAGCACTTAGTTCTTTCTCTTTTCAAACATAAAACCATAAAACCAAAAACATCATAAAACTCTAAACACAATGTAGTGAGAAACAAATACCTAGGCACATATAGTGCACCACACTTTAGCAGTTTACCAACCCTGGTTGACAATTAATGAACTCAATTTAGGAACACTAGGTTGAGCACAAACATTTTGGCGCCGTTGTCGGGGAAGTGTAACTAGGTAGCCTTGTTTCTTAACTTCCAAAAACAATGATATGCGTAGAGAGAGAGATTCAAGGGGTAGATTCATAAGAAGTAGAAGCAAAAATTTGATTCCTAGAACATCACTTGTTTCACCTAGACCAAGAGCCAGTACACCTCCAACTCAGACCTACATTCCATCCTTTACTGATCCTAGACTTCCAGAAGACTTAATATTAGATATTCCATTAGAAAGACCTTCCACTTCATCCACTGAACCTGTCTTGGGAGAAGATTCAAGGACCCTTGCTAGAGATACAAACTTTTCCACCTCCACAGAAGAATCAACTATGGCAGAAGAAGGGGGAGGAGGAGTCTTTAATGGAGAACACACATTATTTGGAGGGGGTAGAGGTAGAGGTAGAGGAGAAGGAGGTAGAGGTGCAGAAGGAGAAGGAAGTAGAGGAAGAGGTAGAAGAGAAATGGGAAACTCTTTTGGGTTTCCTATAGTAGATGAAGAAACCAATACAACTATGAAAAACATTTCACCCTCTTTCCTTCCAAACTTCTATGGACTTAAAATTGAAGATCCTAAAACCTTCCTATTTGAATTTGAAGTCCTATGTAGAACTTATGACTACTTACAAGATGCTCAAAAACTTAAACTATTTCCTTCAACATTGAAAGGAGTAGCATTGAAGTGGTTTATGAGTTTGATCAACAGTTCTATTAGAACATGGGAAGATATGAAACAAGAATTTCTAGAGAGGTATTTTGATTATTGTATGCCAATCAATCATAAGGAGGAAGTGTTTGAGATGATACAAAAAGAAGATGAAAACCTGGAAGATTTGTTGGAGAGATTTCATTACAACATCAAAAGAGCAAAAATGGAGAACTTAGATCAAGACACCTTAAAAGCTCTCTTGTTGAAGACAATTAGGGATGAATGGTTGGATATCCTTAACATGATGGGAAAAGGGGATATATCTCAGCTCACATTACCTGAAATATCTGAGTTATGTATCAATCTTTCAAGAGGGAAATCCAAAACTGTAAAAGGTCCAAGAGACCCTGCTCTTGCAAGGGTAAGTAAGTCTTCTTCTGGGACAGTAAGTAGGGCAGAGATAGGGCATATGCTTGATGAATTCAAATCTGACATCTTAGGGAGTCTTAGTGAACAAATAGACACCCTTAAGTTACAAAACAAGCAAAAAGCTGAATCTGATGCCTTAGCAATCTTTTGTCCCAAATGTAGAAGGAAGCATGCCTTGAGAGAATGTCCTTTGGATGCAAAATTTGTAGAGACTTGTGTAATTTGTTCAGAAAAACATGAGACCAAGAGATGTCCTTCACTTCCTAGTCTTAAGGCTGTCTTTCAAGAGGAAACTCCTACAAATTCCACAGAATCTCTCAATTTTGTCTCTAGAAGGCCTTGGCAAGGACCTCAAACACAAGGATTCCATGATCAAATGTATAACCAACCTCCACCAAATTGGAATTCTTGGTAGCAACCTTGGCCCCAATTTCAAAATCAATCTCAAGCTTGGGCACAAGGAGCACAAAATCCCTATGGAAGATACTCTCAGTACTATCAGTATCCACCATCCTATCCACCATACCCACATTTTTCTCCTCAAAGTCCTCAACAAAATCCTCAACATAATCCTCAGAACCCACAACATCAAAATCAACCACTTCCATTACCATTTCCTCAGAAATCAAATCAGTTGCCTGCTCAACCCATACCAAACCCCAACAATAAAAATCCTCATAATACATACATGATAGAAGGACAATAGTTTCCAATTTATTTAATCACTCCTCTAGACCTTAGTGATGTTCAACTTAGTTCTGGAAGAATACTTGAAAAGAGGAAACCTTCTGTGATAATACAAGAACAAGACAACTCTGAGGAAGATTCTCTACGGGAAAATAAAAGTCTTGAAGAAGACACATCTTTTCAGGACCCAAACATTGAAAAATCAAAACAAAAAGAACCAATCATTTCAACTCATGTATTAGAGCAGCCATCAACATCCACTTCTACACCTCCCTTTCCAGAAAGATTACAAATTGATAGGGGTGTAGAAAAACAAATTATGGTGCCTAATTATGATTTCCTAGATGAGCTGAGAAATGTTTGCATTAATATTCCATTATTACAAGCTATCAAGGAAATTCCAATTTTAGCAAAGACAATAAAGGAGTTGAGCATGAAGAAAACAAGAAAAAGAATAAGAGAGACAAAGAAAATTCAACTGGCAGGAAAAATAGCAGATATCATGGTGGGTAAGATTGCTATTCCAAAGTATCTAGACCCAGAAAATCCATTTGTTAAAATTCACATCAATGGAATTTAGATCCAAAACACACTCATTGATTTAGGAGCAGCAATCAATATCATGAGTAGACAAATCATGGATAAACTGAAACTTCCTAATCTTATCTTTACACCCACATTATTACAATTAGCAGATAGATCTGTGATCAAACCTGATGGGGTAATAGAAGACATTCCAATGTCCCTAGATTCTTGGGAGTACCCTGTGGATTTCATGATCCTAACTCCTAAGAATAATCTAGGAGGGCATCCAATTATATTAGGAAGACCTTGGTTAGCTACAGCTGATGCTTTCATTAGTTGTAGATCCGGTGATATGTATATCTCTAATGGTAGTTCAACTAAGAAATTCACTTTGTATCCTCCAGCAAGGACAATTACAGATTTAGATGATACTCAATGGATAGAGGATGAAGAAGACTTACAACCTCTCTTCACAATTTTAGAAATTAGTGAAGATAGTCAAATTCTAAATACTTTAGAAAACTTTGAATCCTCTTCAGAATACAAACATGAACAATTTCAAGAAGAATCCAACATTGAGTTTTTTTCATCAAGACAGATGTCTCTTTATTCTATGGATAAATTTGGCAGCTCTATAATTGAGATATTTCCAGGGAAAACTTTGAACATAAACAAGAACCTAGAAAAATCTCAACAAGAAGAGTTAGTCAAGATATTACAGAGACATTCTTCTGCATATGCATGGGAATACACTGACATGAAAGGGATAAGCCCCAAGGCTTGCACTCATCACATCTATATAGAGGAAAATTGTAAACCAATCAGACAACCTCAAAGACGGATGAATCCAAATCTTAGGGAGATTGTTAAAGAAGAATTGCAAAAATTGTTAAATGTCAACTTCATCTATCCCATTTCAGATAGTCAGTGGGTTTCTCCTTTGGTAATTGTGCCAAATAAAAATGGTAAATGGAGGGTATGTATTGACTACCAAGAATTAAACAAAGCTACTCTTAAAGACCATTTTCCCTTACCTTTCATAGATCAAGTGTTAGATACATTAGCTGGCAAAAAGTACTTCTCATTTCTAGATGGGTTTAGTGGTTATAATCAAATTCAAGTAGCACTTGAGAATCAAGACAAAACCACATTTACCTGTCCTTGGGGTACCTATGCTTACCGAGTATTTCCATTTGGATTATGCAATGCACCTGCAACATTTCAAAGGGCAGTATTAGGAATATTTTCGGATCTAATACATGATTGTGTAGAGGTATATATGGATGATTTCACAGTTTATGGAAACACATTTGAAGAAGCCTTAGCAAACTTGGAAAAAGTTTTAAAAAGATGTAAAGAAGAAAATATTTCACTTAGTCATGAGAAGTGTTTTATGATGTTTACTGAAGGAATTGTTTTAGGACATCACATTTCGGGGGATGGGATTAGAGTTGAGGAGTCAAAAAGCTGGTGAAGTCATCTCAACTTATCTATTCCAAGTTGTCAAAAAGATGTTAGAGTTTTCTAGGATTTACAGTTATTATCGAAGATTTATAGAAAACTTCACTTTCAAATTACTTACCAAAGACTGTGAATTCAAAATGGGACATCAACGCTGCCATTTTCGAGACCCCGAAACAAAATTTCTGGAAGCACCTATTTGAAAAATTTAACCGGAAGCTACCTTTCATATTTCAACAGTATGCCCTTTATACAACTCTAGGAGCAAAGATGGGACAAAAATACCTCGATTCTCATACACTACTATACCAAGAAAATTTGACTCTTCGCAGTTGAACTATACTGTGAATCAAAAATAGTTTTTAGTCGTTGTTCATGCCATAAACAAATTCGTACACTATATAACAAAGCAGTGAAACTTTTGTTCACACGTATCACCTCGCAATTAGATATTTAATGAAATGTATCAATTACTAATGGCGTAGCCACAGATGGTTATTTCTTTTACAATAATTCAACATTACCATTCTATATAGGCCTGGAAAACAAAACACAGTAGCTGATTTCCTATCTAGACTCCAAAACATCAAATATGACACTCCAGTTGAAGATCAATTTCCTGATGAATATCTTTTTGCAATTTCTACCCAAACTCCTTGGTTTGCTGACATTGCTAATTATTTAGTTTTAGGAAAATTTCCTTCAATAATGAATGCAAGAGATAAAAGAAAAATCATTTATGATAGTGCAAAATATTCATGGGTTGCTAATGAGTTGTACAAGACAGGTCCAGATTTTATCATTAGGAGATGTGTTCGGGAAGATGAGATGCCTGAGATTCTCAAAGAATGTCATGATGAACCTTGTGGCGGACACTTTGCTGATAAAAGGACAGCTTATAAGGTCCTTCATTTAGGATATTATTGGCCATCCCTTTTTAAAGATGCTAAAGAGTATGTCAAAAGGTGTGACAGTTGCCAAAGGGTAGGGAAACCTTCTCCTTCAGGTGAGATGCCATTGCAGCCTTAGGTACATATTGAACCTTTTGAAAAATGGGCTTTAGATTTTGTAGGACCTATTATTCCTCCATCAAGACAAAAGAAATATATATTAGTTTGCACTGATTATGTTACCAAATGGGTAGAGGCCAAGCCATTAATTTCTGCTACTGAAGCATCTGTAGTTAATTTTCCTTTTGAGGATATTTTTACTCATTTTGGTGTCCCAAGAGAAATTTTTACAGATCAAGGGTCTCAATTCACATCAAAGTTGGTGGATCAAATGATGGGAGAGGTGCAAAAATCGTACGCTTAAAATCTATTCCCCATCATCCACAAGCAAATGGTCAAGTGGAATCTCCCAATAAAGTCATTGAAGGAATCCTAACAAAGACTGTTCATTTACATAGAAGAGATTGGGTAGATAGGCTTCCTGAAGCCTTGTGGGCCTATAGAACTACATGGAGAAACACAACAGGACATACTCCTTATGAACTTGTTTATGGAAAGCAAGTTTTGTTTCCCATAGAGTTCCAGATTCAAACTTTCAAAATGGCAGTTCAGCTAGGAATTGATCTAACAGAGGCACAAAAGCACAGATTGGAGCAGATTAATGAATTGGATGAGATTAGACAAGATGCAGTTCAGAAAACAAGTATAGTCCAGCAGCAAAGGACTAGATGGCATGATAAGTATATCAAGGAAAAGAAGTTCAAAGAAGGTGACTAGGCTCTCTTGTTTGATTCAAAGTTCAAAGATTTTCAAGGTAAATTCCAAACACATTGGCTTGGGCTATATGAAATTGTGAAATTTTTTGACAATGGAGCAATAAAAATCAGGACAATAGATGAAGAAGAGGTCACTTTTCTTGTGAATGGTCATAGATTGAAGCTGTATCATAAGCCACTTTCAAGAGAAGAATTTGTCGGGAAGTTCCAGGAAAACAATGATGTGAAGTTAATGAAGAAGAATCTTTCTTCTTCATCAACTTAATTGAATTTTCTGAAGTCAATTTATTGAATATATATATATATATATATATATATATATATATAAAGTATAAACATGAAAACTAATCACTGATTAGCATGTTTATACAGAAAAGGTAGAGTGAAAATCAGAATCTTTCTGACACTTTAGCTTTTCAAATTTGTTTTTCTGCAAGCAGTTGTTACAAAATCATAAGTGCAGATCCATTTCACTTATGGTCCATTTCATTTCATTCATCCATACTTCATTTCATTTCATTCATCCATACTCCATTTCATTCATTCATCCACACTTCATTCATTTCACTCCATGGTCCACCTCATTTCCATCCCAGATTTTTAAGTTTGATGTCTTTCTGCAATTGAATAATACATATCATGAATTGCAGGCCACTTCTCATACTTCACTCCATTTCATAAGTTGTGATCCATTCCACTCCATTATTTACTTCATTCCATTACATCATATTTCATTATCCATCTTCACTCATTCCATACAACATTCCACTCATGCTCCAAACCATTCCATTTCATGTTTCAAGTTCTCTATAGGTACATTCTGCAATCAATCAGACATTCTGCAGCCAGTCAGACATTCTGCAGCCAGACAGACATTCTGCAGCCAGAGATCCTGAAGGCACTGTCTAGTAATCACCTGATCTGCAATAAAATGATCCTGCATATCCATGACAACAAGAAAAATCAAGAAGGTTATGAAGACTCAAAAATTAATGATTTTCAGGAGAGAACAAAGCATATGAAGAACACAAAAAAAAAAATCAGAGGAAAGGCAAAGGTAAAAGTTCTGATTATAATGACATATCATGAAATATTTTAGTATAGTTAAGTTATGAATAATTCAAAAAGTTGTTTTAATTAATTTTTTTGATCATGCCTAACAAACCTCCCACAAAAACTTTGGATAAAACTCCTTCTATTCCACCATTTCAAATCCCATATCCGATCATCATTTAAAAATCTAAACGGTTAAAGTGCTAAAGTGATTGGATTAGTCATGTCACTAGGCCAAAGCATTTAATGATGATTTTGAATTCGTTACAAAATATCTCCGCGGTCTTTTCTTCTGTGATATCTTTCAACTCATATACATCATCCTCACCTCATTATATTCATTCCGCAATCACTCCATATCATTCTTTCCCGTAGCCAACTCTTAACCATTTCAATCTGTAAAACAGAGGAAACGTCTGTGGGGTAAAAACATCCTTGTAATAGCCATTGTCACCGTGAATAGAGGAGCAACAATTTGAAGGTTGGAAAGAGAAGTGATGGGTCTCATAGTGAGGACAGAACCGGTGGGAACTAAGTACTTGGAGGGTTATCCTCAAGTCAGAGAAATGTTACAACAAGCAGGGTGGTTGCAATTCTTTGAAAAATTCAGTGGGTTTCACAAAGAGGTGACCAAAACGTTTGCAAGATCCTTCAACGGAGTTGAGGTCGAGATAGGAGATATTAAATTCACCATTACAGAAGCTTCCATTGCAGAAGCAACCGAATTTCCCAAACAAGGAGAAAGGTGGTTCAAGAATAGAGAATTTCATAACGAAGCATGGAAGCAGATATTCAAGTCACCAGGTATGGACGTTACCATTTTTAAAAAGGGTATCCCTAGCTCTGCACTAAAGAAAAAATGGAGGAACATGTTGCTTATATTGCAAAAATTCATCACTTGTGAAGGAAGATATGGTACTTTCTATGTCTATCATATTCGGTTGATAATGCATTTCCTAGAAGAAGAACTCAATTTGCCCTTTTTCTTGCTTCATAGTTTAAAGAAAATGGCCTCAAGTGTTCAAAAGAGAATTCAATTTCTGGAAAAAACCTTATACCACCATGTTTTAGTCAAAATTTTGATTGAACATCATTTGAGAAAAATGGGAGATAATTGGGAAGATTTCTTAGTGAGAAATCACTTTGAAGAACCCAAGGAACCTCCACCTGAAGATAAACCTACAAAAAGAAGAAGAAAATGGAAAACCTCCAAAATTGAAACTGGTAAAACAATACAAGAAAGCAGTGAAGAAATGATTTCTGAGAAATTGACTCAGATTAAGAAGCAGCTTAAGAAAGAGAGGATAATAAGAAAATTTTCCAGAGAGAAAGGAGAAGGGCCATCTCAACCGAGAAGGAGTCACAGACTTAGAGGGATACTAAAGAAAATAAAGGTTAAACAAACTAGAGTCATAAACATAGAGGATGAAGAAACACCTACTGAGGAGGATTTTGATGAAGGAGCTCCTGAAATAGACCCTGCACAGCAAGAAATTTACAACTATGTTGAAACATTAGAGAAAAGAGCTTCAGAAGGAAGAGACAGAACTCCTAGTCCACCAAAATCTGCAGTTGATATCCTAAGGAGGGATAAATATGAGTTAGAAATACTCAACAGACATATCAAGAATGAGAATGAAATTCTGAGAGAGCAAGTTAAACTAAAAACTGATATGAATTCAACTCTGTCTTTACAAATGCAAAAGTTACACAAGGCCAGTGAAAAATTGAAGAAGAGAAATAAAAAATTAACCAGGGCACTCACAAATTTGAGATTCAAGTTAGTCATAAGGAAACCCAAAAGGCCTTTGAATGCCAGGAAAAGCAGAAGAAGAGGGTTGGATGTCCTTGCAGAGGTCTCAGAGTTCATGGAATAGTTGCATGAGGACATGCAAGAATATAGCAGTGGGGGTATGTTGAGCTCCAAAGATGTTCTTTCTTCCACCACATTCCACTCCATTTCCTTTGTCCATTATTAATCACAGGCTCAAATGATCAATAGAATTAGTTAAAATTGCTTTAAGAATGAATATCATGACTAACTTGCTATGTTTTTATGATTTTTTCATTGTAGTACTTTTTGAACTAGATCTAGCTACAGAATGCAGACATTTTGTAGCTAGTTGTTGATTCTGCAGCTGTCTTCATGTCTACGCAGGTTCCAGGTGTCATCTCAGAGGAAAACACATATGGTCGTATTCCACATCATTCCCTCATCATTTTTTTCTCTCCACGAAGTTTGAACATAATTCTGTAGGCAATTATGTACGTGGGAACTCAAACTAGGAAAGAGACTCCTAATAGGACAAGGACAATCCAGATCTCCTTAATTGTATTACGTGACCACCATCAGAGTCCTAGTTTGGTTTTTATTTGGAAAGACAATTATCCCTAGGTTATCTCAAGACAGTTATGTAAATTTGTTACAAATATGGCTCGGGAAACCGAGGGACAAGGTTAGATTTTGTGGTTGATTGCTAGATTGCAGAAGTTTGAAAACACTCTGTTTTGAAGTAATTTCTCTTTTAATGAAAGAAGTACCATTTCCTTGAAAGCGTTGAGTCAATCTTGAAGTATATTTCGTGCTACTTCGGTGGTAGAGGGCCCCTGCTACCTGAGCAGCCTTGTTTATACTGTTTAGATAAGGATTTTAGTCTCGTTTTCATTTCTAGCTTAGGCAAGTTTCTGAAGTTTATGTTCATACTTGTTTACATTAATTATCACAGCTAGACTTACTCTTATAAACTCTTCCAAAATATCATCACGATGAATAAGGCATAGCCGTGGTATTGTAGGTTTTAGTTGCATTTCCTTTCGAATTTTATGTTTTATGCTTGTTTACACTAAGTGTCACGGCCGGTCTTACTCTTACAAACTCTTCCAAAACATCATTAACAATGAATAAGAAACAACTGTGGTGTCTTAGATTCTATTTGTATTTGCTTTCAATCTTATGTTTATGTTCAATTGCATTGAATAATATAGCCAGACTTGTTTTACAAACTCTTCCAAAATATCATTCCTATTGAACGAGATGGGCTGTAGAATTCCATAGACTAGTTGCATGTTAATTTAGTTATAGCACTCTGGAGGTTGATTGCATTTAGTTCAGCTCTATCACTACATTTCCAGTTTGATAATGGCATTTTAGTTTAACTCTGTTCACTGTACTTCAAGTAGATTAGAAGCACTCTAGTTCAGTCTCAGTTCATTTTGTTTCAAGAAAATATTAATGGCATTCTAGTTTAAGTTGTAGTCATTGTCTTTTAAGATTGATAGACCACTTTCTAGCCTAGGTTATCCATTATATTTCAAGTAGTATTAGTTGTCAAAATTAGTCTCTCGGCCTTCATTATTTACAAACTTAATTTTGTTCTGAATCTATATTGATACATCATCACATGAACAGGGGTGAGTAATACCAGTTTAAGGCTTTGATCACTCTGCAAATCTTTTACAAACTCACTTATAGCCTTTTTCCCAAGCATCATTTTAGAAAATCTCAAAACTTATGAATAAGGCCTAGAAGTGATAAGTCAAGTTGCAGAATAGGATAACTTCAACATCATAGGTTAATCTAGAATAGAAATCTTACTGTGTTACAAATAATCATTTTGTAATATTGTGAGTTGATTGTTTATTTAGGAGAACTTCATTTACACTTAACTTGTCCATTTCTCAAGCTCTTCCAACACATCTTTAATGAATGAATTGGATAATTTCAAGCTCATGTTGTGATTTATTTCCTTGCAATGAAATCATTATCAAGCTTTGCATTTGTTGTTTTCCATCCATAGTTTAGGCTTTGTTCTGTTTTAATATAACCAATAGCTTCTTTTCACCAGCACTTAGTTCTTTCCCTTTTCAAACATAAAACCATAAAACCAAAAACATCATAAAACACTAAACACAATGTAGTGAGAAAAAAATACCTAGGCACATATAGTGCACCACACTTCAGCAGTTTACCAACCCTGGTTGACAATTAATGAACTCAATTTAGGAACACTAGGTTGAGCACAAACATCACCTTCATAGCCTAGAATGATTTTTTCCCATATTTCCTTTGCTATATTCAATTGCATGACCTTGAAAAATTCTGATTCCGTTAGACTCTCCAATAGTGCATTTACTGCCCTTGCATTTGTTTCATAGTTATTTCTTGCCGTTGCATTTGTTGGAACTGAGGTTGGATATTGATATCCTCCTTCAACAATAGCCCATACATATGATCCAAGAGACTGAAGATAGGATCTTGTCTGTGTTTTCCAGAAGATTAAATTATTTCTGTTGAAGAGTGGAGGCTTGATAGATGCTGTCCCATCTTGATTTCTCATCTTGGTTGATCTCCCTTCTAGCAGCTTAGCTTATTCAGAAGGACCTGCTCTGATACCAATTGTTGGGAAAAATACTGAGAGGGGGGGTGAATCAATGTTTAGAGCTCATAATTATAAATTTAACTTTTTCTTTTGCAAAATTCCATACGTGGCTTTTATGAACCGAACTCGCGTATACACGTGGATATGCTGAAATAAACTAGCGTATATTGATATAAATTTCTAGTTTAGAAAGATTCTCAGAAACAGTCTTTAAATAAGATTTACCAGTTATGCATCAGGTTAGATAATCAGTAAATATGTGCAGTAACAACAGTATAAAACATCACACAAGTGGAACACACATGAACACCAATATTTAAGGTGGAAACCCAATTCGGGAGAAAACCACCGCTATTGTCATCTTTGTCCTCAATATTTATTATATGAAAAACTGTTTACAACATTATACTGATGCAGACTCGTATCAGTACACAGGCTTCTACCTATAGAAGGCTACAACCTTCACTCGTTTTCCAGCTGCTACTGGAAGGGAGCTCCAACCCCCTTTCTTCTCGTTTACCAGCCACTCCTGGAAGGGAGCTTCAACCTCCTAAACATAGCACCAAATTCTACTGGTAGGAAGCTTCTACTTCTATACTGAAGGCTTCAACCCTCAGACCCACTGCAGACCGCGTTTCATCAATTTTCATACTGGATCAAACAACATCAACACAACCCTTTATCATCAATCATAAACTTTGCCCAATACTTCAATTAGAACAGTGAAAAACATTGTAACCAGAACTTCAGAAATAACCCAGACTTCAGAAGTAGATATGCAGATGCAAACTCAACCTTGAAAAGTCATTAATTCAAATAGCATACGCTACTTTTCTTCACTGAAGCCGCGTACATACACGCTTTTCTGCACACCAACCTGCCTATACTTCTGTGTATACCATTATTTAGAAAACCATAACTGCCATACACGCTTTTCATGAAGCGAACCCATGTATATACATGCTTTTATTGAAACCAACTAGCATATAGATCTGTAAATGTAAATTTCACAGAACAGGGAAGATCTATAAAAATTACCCAGATTTATTCATTTTCTTTAGCATACTTGCACCAGAGCTTCATCATTTCTTCAATAGATCATACTAGAGATTCATCATCTTCAACTCTAAAGATCTTGAACCATCATTATATCCATGGGTGCATCATAGGTTCAGATCTATCAAGTAAAAACAGAATTCATCCATGAAAATATTCCTTGGAGAAATTTTCATTCATTCACAACCCTTACTCATGCACACTTTGCACTATGATCTTCTTCTCCTTAAATAGATTTAGCTTTTACCAATACCATGAGTCAAAACCACTCAAATTACAATGGTATTCTTAGATGGAATCAAATAGACAATGCAACGCTCAATATTGTGGGCCAATACCATGGTAATGCCCCTTGGTATCATAATTTTAGAGTGCAAAAGGCATACGCGACTTGGAGCGTTCGTTTCTTCGTGTATACGCAACTCTTCTTCACAAAAACTGCATATATGATAACCCTTAATGTATACGTGAGTTTCCTTCACAAAATTAGCATATACATTGCATCCATATGCGAGTTGCCTTCACAAAAGTAGTGTATACATTGTGACATATTATATTTATCATTTCTCTGGCACTTACTAGAATTCTTTTCTCTGTCACATCTGAACTAATCTGTAGCTACATCATTCTTACATCTTTAACACATAGGTTGCTTATCATAGGAAACTCATCAAGTAGGTTTCCATCAAGGACAACTTCATCAAGTAGGTTGCCATTAAAGAAAACACATTACATCATATTGCCAACACATTATGGGTCTTCCTTTTACTGCATGCACCACCTGTATAATTTGGATGATTATACAACTGATAGTACACTACCCTTGAACTCCAATCTCAACTGGGTCTTTTTCAGAACTGACATGCATGAGATATTTATGAGTGATTTATTAGTTTTCCAATTGATCACTGCATGTGGTTCAAGTTCAAGTTCCACACTTTGACCTCTGACTAGTTCCTCCATCAGTTAGAACTAGTTAAATTGATTTTAACTCAGATAAATTGAGCTAATTAATTACAACTCAAAATAAACTCAACCACGGCTCCTATAATTTAGGATATGCTCTACATGACTCTAGTTTGACTCTCAACTCTAATTAACTGAACCAACTAAGTCATCCTAAGTTAGTTAACTTGTACAAGCTATCATGTGATGTGGAATTACAATTTTATTCTAATTTAATCCAGGGAAAGTTAAATTAGAATATTTTCTTGTTGCCATTTTCAACATTTGCTAAGAGGTCAATGTTACTAGGTTCAACTTATTTTGTCTTCTTACTCCTCTTAGTTCTATTAGTCATAACCTCTACAACTCTCTCTTGGACAATACTCTATTTTTTACCTTTTTTTGCTTGGTGCATTTGTTTATGCTATTATGTGCCTTCTGTGCATCTTCAAATATATCCTCATCCAAATTAGTAACTTGGTCTTTACGAGTAGGATTTAACCTGAGCCTTGCACTCAATCTCGGCTTGTTAACATGCCTTATATGAGGTTTTCTTGTCCCATAATATTCAATTTTCTCAACCTATTTCTTCTTCTCCCTCTTCATGGATTTCAATGACTTTTCTTGGCTTTTAGAACTTTCTATTTCACTAGATTTAACCTTGATAGTGGCACTATGATCACCATCCTCATATTTTTCTAAAAAACTTAGCTTCAAAACTTTTGGGATTTGTTCCCAAACCTCTGGGGTTTTGAAAATATGTCGTTGAAAGGCATCTGCCTTTTCTTTCTTGGCATGCCATTTATTTTTACTTACTGGAGGTAGCAGTGTAGGGTTTTCTTTCAACTAGTTTTATGAAGTTCTCGTACTTTGAGTTAGCACAGAGGAAATTCTCTAAGTTTATTTGGAAGTTTTTAAAGGAGTTTTCTTTGTTGTTTCTTACCCTTGTTGTCTTTAGTTTTGGTAGTTCCTTATTTAACAAACCCTCCCAAAAACAAGAAATCCTCCCATGTCCTTTCCACCTTCCCAAGATGACTAACAACTAGTAGTTTGATAAGACCTTTATGGAAAATAAAGTGAGGGGGTGTTTGAGGTTTTTCCTTTAACTCTAGCTGACATTTTACTTAGAATCTTCAAAAAAAAGTAAGGAGTATTCATTCGTACTTAACCAGTGAGATGATCCAAAAATTTAAAATGGTACAAGCCTACTTGGTCAAATCTTCCTTTGCAGGTAAAATAGCCTTGAATTATCTTGAGGGAATTTTTCCATAATGGCTTCAACCAGTCTCTCTAAACTCCTTGGTTGCAGTCTTCATCTTTGTGCTCCTCTTTCAAGAAAAATGCAATATCGACTCTTATCAGAGTTTGATCCTTGAACCACCGTTCTCCATCAATTGGAAACCTTGTTGCTTCTGTGAAGGTATCCTCTATGACTAGAAATGAAATATAAAAAAATGTAGCAATTCTCCCGTCAAAACCCTCAGCGAATACTCTCGCCACTTCATAATTGAAACCTTCGATTTTGGAACAAAAGGTCATCCATATGGCCCTTTCAAACAAATCAGTAAGTTGAGGGTTACATTCGATAAGCTCGGGACCTTCCAAATCATTTTCACAGAGATGGTTGCTTCTTCCCATGACTACAAACGACTTGACTCTAACAACTGAGAAAAATCTGGGATTGGGATGAGAATTTTGTCACTCTATGAGTTGGAACAATTATGAACCTCTACTAAAACAAAAAACAGTCATGATATAAGTTTGATAACACAAAACGTGAACTAATTCTCCACATTTACTTATGGTTATGTGGTAGCTAGATTTACAACCCACAATCCATAAACGTCTTAGATAAAAACTTGCAGGTAACAAATTTTCCCATCTGTTGATTTGATCTAAGTGATATATCGATGATGGTGATGAGTGTGGTGGTGAAAAACTGCATTACCTTTATCTACAAGAAAAAATACCACAAGAAATATTTAATGGACAAGTGTCACTTCATGGTGAATGTGGGAATTTGATTGGCGCGTTAAACTTTGAGCAAGCCTGAATCCACAATGCATATACATTGTTGATCTCACATCTCCCATGATCTAGACCATTAAACTATGTGCATTTAAACTAATATGTGTTGCATGCTGATTTGAAATGGAAGCACCGCTATTTTCGTGGGATTGACCATTTCTTTCCTTTTAATTTGGTGGCGCCCTTTAATTATATCATCACAATGAGCATTTCCAAATTAAAAGGCAATGCGAATTAAAACTTGAGAAAATTTGAAAGTTAGGACACCAAGAGAAATGATTTGAATGAAATATTTACATGTGATAACATTATGCATTAAATAAATTTTGAATCTAATACATTGGAGGCTTTGTGAACTTTCTTGTGCTAAGATATTTAATGTAATCAATGTTTTTTATTTGTTTTTTTATGTATTTGAATGTCTTACTTTCAATCATTTCCTATATAGTAGATAGATTTGGTACGAGGGAATTGAGAGTGATGTACATAAGGGGCAGGAGGCACCATGAGAGCTTCCACCTTCACGTAGTTGGCACTATTCCATAGAGAATAAATTAGGATTTGGATAATCTTGAGGCAAAAAAACCTAGATCCAACAAAGCAACAACAAATTCAATGTTGACTTCATTCCTGCTTCGTTGAGTGGAAGGAGGTTTGATCCAATATTAAAATACTCCAATAATTTATTCTCAAAACCAAGAGGATCTCATTCAGGTATTCATGCTGATCCAGGTAAATTTTCGATATCCTTTAACCAAGACCTTTTTCTTCGACTGATGTGTTAGAATTTCATTTAATGAAAGCGTTAATGAACATAAATGAACATCTGCATGTTGTAAAGAAGAGGAACATAACAAGCATTAGCAACATAAGAGATATATAAAGGAGTTCGTCCAAGAGGGACTACATCTCCGGGCCTCGGTGTCAAGATGGTGTAGGCCGTTGCATTAAGTGCTGGGAAGAGTGATGATGTACATGGATGGTATTTCTCTGTCATACAAGGAAAATTCCCTCATGCAGGAGTGGCTGGATCTCTCAACGAGATGTTCCTCTACAGGAACTCTCATTCACAAAAAAGACTCCTATTAGTATGACAATAACTCACACATAATGACTATGAGTATCCCGCCAGCATGGAAACAAAGGGATCTCAATTTAACATACATGTGACAATAAGTATCCCACAAAGATGGCAACAAAGGGATCTCAACATAATACAAATCCATGATATAAATTACATGTCACATCAAGACAAAAACAAGATCCCACACAAACATCAACATGGATCTATACATCACAATGCATCTCATAGAAAAGAGACAAAGAAGTACATGATCACACTGCATATAACTCACATCATGGAGCTATATGAAGAAAAGGATGATAAGATGTTATGATCTGGCTGTACCATCAATCTCGTGGCATCGAATATCCTGAAAACGGCTGCTCAGACATTGAACACTAACACCAACACTCCACTTTGAAAAGTGGACGTTGAAAAACATAAGGCTCAGATGGAACATATGACTGCACTACTGAACTCGTGTTACTGAGAGGTGTAGGATTGACTGTCAATTTGCCGAATTCTGACAAAGTGAAAATCTGAGCCTTAGGGAATATTTTAGATTCCCCCTAGATTCCTCAAAGATGCTTCTCCACAGGGAATCTAGAAATCTGCAACTCAAAACATGAATCTGATCTCACCATTGAGATCCTTGTGAAATTTCAAGAAGAATGAGTATAAAGTTGACCTCATTCTGACACTGACGAATTTCAGCCTCCAAGGAATCTGAAATATTCCATCAAGATTCCTAAAGATTCTCCTCCACAGGGAATCTGAAAAACTGCTGCTCAAAAGGAAAATCTGGGCACACCATCATGCTTCCTGCGAAATTCTGGTTAAAATGCATATAAAGTTTAATACATTCTTAAAATTTTACCTCCTTGGGATCAAAGGATTCCCTTGGCATCAAACAAGAATCTATCTTGAAATCCATGCCTAATCCTACCTCGAACTACGTTCCCATCCTTGCTGCCTCTACCCCCCCAACGCATCTGAGAAATGACAAGTTTATATGGAAAAACATGGGCAGAGTAACCAATCAAAGGCCGTTGGCCTGATGGTTAAAAATCGCAAGTGGTTAAGGGGAGGTCGGGGGTCAAATACCGCATCCACAGAATCTGCGTTCATTAGTTTAATTGGAGGCCATGTTTTTAAGTTTAGTGTGGGTCAGGTTCCCATTGGGCAGCCCACCCAACCACCTGCCATATGGCATATGCGATTAATGGAGGGGTTACGGTTGGGGTGGCGGGGTTGACCGCCGATCACCTCTCGGGGTTTTGACTTCGAGGGGTCCGGCAGGGGTCATGGCCCGCCAACCCATACAATACATATATTTTTAATATATATAATATGGCTTGGGTGGGGTTCGACGGGGGTCACGGGGTCATGGCCCGCCACCGTAAATTTTTTTAATATTTTTGTTTTATAAAAACAAACCAATGATTTTGGAAATTCTCGAATTTGACCGTAGGAGTCAAATTAAAGAGGCCACAAATTTTCTTGGAGTCTGGCTGGAATCCAGTAGTCGGGTTTCTTCCAAATTGTGTCTCCCTTAATCCTGCCACATGGTCCAAGTCAACCCAAAACTTTGACCAACTCTAACTTTCACATACGAGCTCGGTTTGATGAGCCGTTTGCATCATTGCGATCAGGACGACGAAATATTCAACCAGAAGCTAGTCCAAGAGAAATCCAAACATTTTGATTTTTGAGCTTTCATCATCCCACTTTGTCCTGTGTGTGTCTTTGGAGCCACCTGGATCACATGCACTCAATTCATTTTAATTATTATTTATTCATGCAATTAAATTTAATATTTTTTCAAATTTAATGAGTTTAACTCATTGGTCTCATGAATATGTTTAGTACAACTAGCATCAATTCAGATGTTGAAGTGGAACAACTATCAGAAGAAAATAGCTCAAATTAGTAACATTACATTTAGCATTCAAGGTAAGTTACTTTCAAGTTGATTTTTTTTTGCTTCTGCATATTGCACTACACTACTTACTGTATTTATAGTCATATGAGTGGTATATCTTTGAACTTAGTTGACATTTCTTCTATATTTTAAAGGGATTTGTTGTGAAACCTCGTAATTCAAAATTACAAAACTCTTCAGATTGGCAATAACATACGACCATGGATGGAAAAAGGTATGAGAAACGGTAATTCAAAGGTCTATTATTTATTTTTATTTGTCACTATCTAGTCAGAAGTGGTGGAACAAGGTTGATATCATGAGTAGCAAGATGAGGGATACATGTAGTTGTGATCTTATGGTGTTTCCCATTACTTACATGTTCAATTTCTATTTATTTAATACCTTCAACAGAAATACTACAAGTATTAAAATCATTTAAAATTTTATATTACGCAAAAAAAGAACTTTTGTATCTAATACATTGGAAGTTTTGTGAACTTGATTTCTCTATGAAGAAATTTAATTTGCACATTTCAGTACCTATTAATCCTAGGTTTTACAATACCTGCATTGAAATGGCACTTTTGAGTGAATTTCAATCTTATGATCTTGTGTAGATATTAAATTAACAAGAAGACCATGGAGTCAAGTTGGGAGAAG
The DNA here is from genome assembly GCA_034641835.2 of Pinus albicaulis. NCBI lineage: Eukaryota > Viridiplantae > Streptophyta > Pinopsida > Pinales > Pinaceae > Pinus > Pinus albicaulis. Next base: position 53,262 of record JAXQQM020082412.1, on the reverse strand, counting down.
CATTAAGAATTGATGACACCAATTGAGGTGAGATAACACTAGATTTTTGTCATTGTATGCTTGCGTTAGTTATCTTAATATATGATGCCATTCTTTAGATATTCAATGTTTATAAATATTCTTGACATTTCTAGAAGTAATCTTTTCTCTTTTCGCAACTACTCAAAAAATTTCTTATCAAGAAGTATTCCTTTTGGCATTTTTCATGTTGGAAAAAAGAAATATGATAAGCATGTTTTAACTCCATGTCATTATAGCACATATATCCAGGGACATTATAGGCTCACTCCATGAAAAAAACTCCATAAATTGTTCAATATAATGCTCCAATACCTCCAAATAATGTATCAAATGAATACCCAAGTTCATATGTTCGGTTAAGGGACCTATAGGAAGCATGGGAGTAACTTCCCAAGCTAAAAAATAACTCATAAACCCCTAAAAATCTACATTGATGTTAAAATAGATGGGGTTGACCCCTCAATTTTAGCTCATTGGTATTCAAATGGGGTCGTTTAAGTTATAGTCCACATCTTTGAACTTGTGTCAAGTGAGTGACAAGTCATATCTTCAAGATAGAATGTCACTCAACTGACCCCCTTTGCATCATCAAAATTGTGTGTAAATACCCTTGCTTGAAGGATGGGTAATAGTTGCCTCCAACTTGGGGACTTATGCTCTTCTCTAAAGTGCATGAGGATTCTAGAATATTTTCATTGTACACATCAGCTCCACAATACAAAATCAAATACTCAAATAGCTTATTCCAGCTAAACTATTGTTCAAATTAACTTATTTTATTCCTACCCTAATGTAGATTCTCCTGAGTGTTATTTCTGAGTGAAATATAATATTCAATGTGGCCACCTCAAAATCTCCAAAGTACAATGTCCTCTTCCACTATGTTTGCTCATCATGCAAAACAAGGTAATGCCAAAATATGTATGATTTTAGGCTAGTGTCTCCATTATTTCTAGGTTGAATATGAAAATAAACTTGTGTATATGCTCCTCAATGAAATCATTAGAAGGGTTCCAATATTGACTGTTACATACTTCCTATATGTATTCTTGAAAAGGGCTCCTATACAAGGACATTCTATTGAAAATGGCAACAAGAAACAGTGAAGGAGGCCTCTTGAAACATCTTTCCTGATCCTAGTTGGAGAGTGATCACCTAAACTAGGTGGGGACCACACATGTGATTTTTGTCGAAAAGTCTATTTTTAGACTATGTCTATTTTTAGACATATGAAGCATGGTCTAGGAGTTGCAGGATGCTATTCTTGGATGATTGGTCAAGTTGGTAAAAATATATGGACATCTATTTTTAGACATACAGGTCGAAGTCTATTTTTAGACTGCCTGTCTAAAAATAGAACAGTCAAATATTATTAGCCCTTAATAATATTTGGACTATAAACTTTATCTTATCCTCTTGGAGCACTTCAGTTCGAGCTACAGATGTGGCACATGCAGCTGGCAGAAGGAAATTCAAATTTCCTATGGGTTATTTGAGCTATTTCATGGTTGACTTCAGTTAGAACTCATGTGGCAGAGTTTGGTGGAGTTGATGAGACAGTTGGTGGAGTTGTGTTCGGTTTAACTTAGTTGAACTAGTTGTATTTAGTCTAACTAATAAATACACTAGTGATGAGTGGTGTGAATTAATTATTAATTAATTCACTAATTATTAACTCATTATTCAACTAAAGAACACATCAGTTAACAACAATGCATGGACAGTTCAGTGGAGACCAGTGTTAGAGGTGGGTGAAAGGGTGGAGTCTACTATCAGTTGTGACTATAGTGTGCATGATATTTGCACAATCATTGGAGGAGATTTCCAATGAGGATTGCGCAGTTAAAGCCAAGGGAATTCGAATTCATTCCATTCATTCTCTCATCTTGGATTGCGCAGTAGAGGCAGGCAAACAGTGGAGGAGTTTTGAACCCATGACTTGTTCAAAACTGAGCTAGTTTGTGTGTAACTTTTGGAGACAGTACTGAGTACTTGTGAGGAGTATTGTACTAAGATTTTTACATGATTCTTCTTCATTATAATATACAGACAGTAGGGGGTTTTCAGCTGTAAGCTTTCCCCGGTATACATACTGTGTTATATGTGTTGAATTTCTATGTGCGCATGTTAATGTTTTCAATACCGCTTGTTGTTTTTATTTCCGCATGTGATGATTAATGCGTAGAAGAGATTATGTGTTATGTATGAAGCTCAAATAGTATGTGACCAGATAATCTCGGTGAATAATTCAGCGAATTATTCAAATTTCTTGCCATTCAATGTTGTTCTTATATTTTTTATGATGGAAGGAAACAACCCATGATATTTGAGAGGTTGTCAAAAAATTCCTAGCCTTTGGTATCTGTTCTTGTACAGGTTTGTCACCATCATTGTTATAATATACAGGGGATATTCCTTAATTTTTTGGTTGTTTTTTCATGTATAGGTTGTCACCATCATTTTTATACTATATAGGGGATATTCCTCATTTTGGAAAACAAATTAGGATTGTCATGTTTTATTTGGAAAAATTATGGGCATACACCATCATAATGAAAACCTCCAACATGATCTATCATCCCTTGTGTTGTGAAAATAAGAGATTCCAAAGGAAAGCATAGAAGAGGACTCAGATATAACTAAGATTAACTAATTGGTATTGGAATGTATCATTAGGTATGTATGAGATATATAAATTGGATGACAAACATCAATGTTTACATTATATTTGGAGACAATGTGAATAGAGGGTTTTCCACCATTTTTTTACAAATATGGAAACTCAGCATCACCTGAGTACCATCACATTCCAGGTCATTGTTGGATCACACACTTACTCGGTCATCTTTACTAATTTTGGTGCCCCCCATCGAGGTAGCATCTATCTAATCTCTATGGGAGATAGAATTTCCCCCTATGGAAGGTATATTCTAGGTTTGAATGCCTAAAGATGATGATGTGAGAGTATTAAAGACCATTTCAATTTTCTTTAATGTGAGTGTATTCATCAAGATGACCATGTAGTACGTGCTCATGCCAAATATCATCCAATAAAAATAAGCATGTTTTGCTTGTGGCTCACATATTTTGGAAGGTGATCCTAGAACAATATTGTTTTTGTTGTGTGATACTCCTTTTCCTTAATGGGTATGCAACTCAGATCTAATAATGATAATACTTGTATCTATATCAAAAGTTTTATAAACCAACTACTAGTAGACATTTTGAGTGCCTACAATTATGGAGGGAGAATGCCTTATATATATTCCATCTTGTTGTAACCCTAGGGACAAATTTTCACTGAAAGGAGGTCAGTGCCTATGACATCTATTAAATAAAAATAAATATATTTATTTTAGATTTTTCTTAAATAATAGTTCCTAGAGATGGCCATTTTGGTGTAATGTGAATTTAACTCTTGGAAAATATAAGCCAACTCTCCAAACGGCCTTTGTATTTATGACTACATTTTTTTTTGGAGTTGTAATGTAGTGGGAGAAAGATTGATAACGAAGATTCAATGTATAGGGCAGTAAAGAATTTGATACACCAAATCTTAGTAGAAACTAAGGGATGAAGGAAAATGAAGTGATGAAAATGTGGAGCACTTTATTAAGGTTTCTTTAAGTAAATTTTGCAGGTACCCTTTTCTATTATCACAACATTAGTAAGTATGCTTATAAAAAGAAACCAACTGCTTCATAACACATTTTAATGGAAGAATAAATATAGTGATTAACTTACAGAGATAGGAAACATATACTATAGCCAACACATATAAGGAATCACTTCAAAAATTTTATTAATTCTCCAATAAATATTTCAGCACATTACACAGCAAAATATCCACTCTCTAGTCCAAAATTTGGAACCCATACAATGGTTCTTTTATATTCTTTTAAATAAAAATTACAAAAAATACAACTATGGGTAACTGTCAAATTTTTAAACTAATTCTTAACTATTCATGACTAATAAAGTTCTTTAGAAACATTAAGAAACTATTACAAAATTACAAAAATGAAAATTTTCCAATTCATGAAAAATGAAAGTCGTTTATACTTTTGGGATTGTTTCTCCTTCGATGTAGGTTGTTCCTTTGATATAGCCCTGGGTTCTATAACTTGAACATTCAATGGAACTATCAGGTTATGACATTTTTTCCAAACTTCCAAGTCTGGCACAAGACACTGGACCATTCTATTGTAAGCCATTTTCAAATTAGTGAGCTTAGCATAATTAGTCTTATCTGTAAACAAAGTCTTGACTTGCCACACCAATTGAAAATCCCCTTGAAGATAGTTCACTATTTTTGAACCTTTCAAGATTGCAGTATTTTCATGTGATAAATCAATCTTGCTTTTGGCTTCCACCAGAAGTGACTAATATTGCTCCCATTCTAGAAGATTTCCCTGTTGGTCCTAGAAATTGGGTAGGCCTGCTGTAACTATTTGATCAAATTTGGAATTAAAAAGTGCCACTGATTCCTTGACTTCTATCAATCTATTCTTTGCTTATTTCCTGTAGATATTCCTTTGCACCATTTTTTAAATTTCCATCACCATAGTTTCTCTATTTGTAATGTCTATAGCTCATAGCTCCTATGAAGATTTATCATTTAAATAGTCAATAATTTTCTTAGCCATTTGGGTTCTCTCTTGTGCTTTATTTTTATTTGCAGTAACAATTTCTCTGCTGGCCTTTATTATGTATTTCTCTTCTGCAATAACATTCATATCGTCCCAAATAGCTCAAAATTGTTGAATTATATCATCCCAAATAATATGAATTTCTTGAATTAAGGACATGTGATGGCAGTATGGGTGCAGGCGTTAAGGAGAGCTGTTCAAATTTTGTTACTATGTTTTCTAATTCAGGAGGAATTTGTTCCTGATCCTTATTTCCACTCTTGGTCATCAAAATTTATTTAAATTTGATTGATTAATTTTATAAAATGACTTACAGAAGCTAAAGTCCCCTTATCCTTTCGAAAACATAATAGTTCAATTTAAACAATGTTTAAACCTTTTGGAATGATATTCGGATTTCAAACACTTTAATAAAAATATATTGAATAACCCGTCGGGTCCATACCTTTTGTTAAACTTCATGTAACTTATGACGTGAACACCGTTAGATCTCCAACACATATGATTGGATGACTATCGCATTCCAATAGCCCTGGCGCTTTATGGCTCCAAAGTAATGCGAAATCAGCAGTATTGCCACCGTGACATGTCACCTTCTGATTCGATCATGTTTGTTTTTAACAAAACCACTCGCATGCCAAAAGAAGTGTGACAACAGTGGCTGGTTTTTTTCAAAAACCGCTTGATCTGTAAATTTTTATTTTCGATCGCGTTTGACCACGGATTTTCCACTAGTTTGACGTTCTAACTTCAGATATCAAACAAAGAAAACAAAATTTCTTCAAATTCCTCCGAATCCTTCACACAAAAGCTAATCACACTTAATTTCTACACAGAAAGTATAAATCCAATGGATTTCAAAGAGATGAAACCCTCCGGAAATTTGCCAAGAATACAACAAATAATTAAGTTCTGCAATTTTATTAAATCAGAGGCAAAATCCTCTCAATCAATTCTTCTACAACCCAATTCCATTTTCTCCTTCTCAGAGGTTACATTTTATAGGGTTTTACATAACAGTCGACCTCCTCTTGAGGAATGAATTCTCCTAACTTAGATAAAATCCTAATTACATAATATCTTCCCTAAATCTATCAAATGAAGGCTAAATATACTGAATCTAATCTAAAACAGTTCAATCTTCCTAGATACTAGTTCAACCCTATCTAGTACAATTGTAAATTGACAGCTAAAGGTGCCAACACCTTTTCTTGTAATTTTTTTTTTGGATTTTTGGAATAATTCATGAAGTCTTTTGTCTCTAAGCCTCATGCTCCTGCATCAAACTTCTGAGGACAAAAATCTAAATGGGATCCTGTCCATGAGCTCCTCCACAAAACTACCCAATTTCTGTAGCATGGTTTCTGTCATCCAGGTAGCATCTTCAATTGGCTAATCCTTCCACTTGACCAAATATTGAAAATATTCCTATCCTCTGGTATTTTTAAAAACTTTCTTGTCTAATATCCTCTCTGGATGAAATGTCTTTGCTGTGGGTAACTGTTTTACCCAGTCAATCTTTCCTCTGTCTTTTGGTCTATAATCTGTGCCACTATCTTCATATTTGTACAAATCAACAACATTGAATATTGGAGATATTCCAATATTAGATGGTAATTCAATTTCGTAAGCATTTGAAGAAAACTTTCTCAATTATAGAGGAAAGGAATAACCTGTTTCTAAGTTTTCTCAATATCCTGCATGGTCCTATCTTTTTGAATTTTAACTTGTTATACTCCCTCGTTGGAAATATTTCTTTTCTTAAGTGTGCTAAAACCAAATCACCAACTTCAAAATTAACTTCTCTTTTTCTCAAATCTGCTCTATTTTTGTACTTGATGCTGCTGTCTTGTAGTTTTTGCTTTACCTGTTCGTGTATTGCTTGAATTTCTGAAGCAAACTCCTCTCCTTCAGCACTTCTCATTTATGCTTTTCCCAAGTTCCTCAATTCAGATACTCCTCTTGGGTGCATTCCATAAACTATATGGAATGGACTCTGTCCTGTACTTCTGTTAGGTGAATCATTATATGCATACTCTGCCTGTGGTAAAATATGATCCCATTGTTTAGGATGTTCTCCTGCAAGACTTCTCAAAAGATTACCCAAACTCCTGTTCACTACTTCAGTCTTCCCATCAATCTGAGGGTGATAAGATGAGCTGAAACTTAGTTTAGTACCAAGCTTCTTCCACAATTTCCTCCAAAAATGACCAATAAATCTGGTGTCTCTATCAGGTAACCCATGTAATCTGACAATCTCCTTGAAAAACAAATTGGCAACATGAGTAGCATCACTGGTTTTATAACATTGAATAAAAAGTGCCATTTTTGAAAATCTGTCAACTATAACATAAATTGTATCATTTCCTCTATGTATCTTTGGAAATCCTAAAACAAAATCCATACTTACCATATCCCAAGGTCTGTCTGGAATAGGTAATGGAATGTACAAACCTGCATTTTGACTTTTCCCTTTTGCATATTGACAAATTTCACAATTCTTCACGTACTTTTCCACTTCATATCTCATCCTTGGAAAAAAATAAAAATGACTTAGTTGCTCATAAGTCTTATCAACGCCAAAATGTCCAACAAGTCCACCACTATGCTTCTCCCTGATTAAATTTCTCTCATAGTACAATTTGGTATGCACAACTGATTCCTTTTGAAGAATAAACCCTCTTGCAAGAAATAATCTAACCACTGACTTCTGTCTATTAAAACAGGATTACAACATGCTTCAAATGCTTCTTTGAAATCCAAATTTGTCTTATAGAGTTATTTAATAAAATCAAAACCTAACACTTGAATTTGACTTTCTTGAACAAGAATGCTTTTCCTACTCAAGGCATCTGCTACCTTGTTTGCTTGAACACTTATATGCTTTAATACAAAGTTGAAAATTTGAATATATTCAACCCATTTTGCATGTTTTTGATTCAATTTAGGCTGTTGCATAATATACTGTAAAGCATGATTATCTGAATATAGCACAAATTCTTTAGACATTAAATAATGTCTCCACTTCTTCAATGACTATACAATTGCATAAAATTCCTTGTCATAAGAAGAGTACTTCCTCCTTGTCTCATTCAGCTTCTCACTGAAATATGCTACAGGTCTATCTTCTTGACTTAATACAACTCCAATAGCTTCCCCACTGGCATCACATTTCACTTGGAAAGGTCTATTAAAATCAGGCAAAACTAAGATAGGTTTCTCAGTTATCTTTTGCTTCAAGAACTGAAAATTCATTTTAGCTTTAGCAGTCCACTTAAATGGTTGTTTGTCCTTGTTTATGGTTTTAATGATTGGTGCATTGATCTTACTAAAATTACTTATGAATTTTCTATAAAAACTAGCAAGACCATGGAAAATTCTTACCTCAAAAACACTTTTAGGTGAAGGCCACTCCACAATTGCCTTTATCTTCTCTGGACCCATTTTAAATCCTTCAGCAGAAACAACAAAACCTAGATATAACAATTCTTCTTTCGTGACTGAACATTTCTTTAAATTTACCAGTAACTTCTCTTGATGTAACTTCCTTAAGACATAATTAAGATGTCTCAGGTGTTCTTCTTTTGTTTTGCTGTAAATTAATATATCATCTAGATATACTATTGAAAATTTACCAATAAATTCCTTCAATACTTCATTCATAAGCCTTATAAATGTACTTATAGGTGCATTTGATAAACAAAAAGGCATTACCATCCATTCATACAATCCCTCATTTGTTTTAAAGGCCGTTTTCCATTCATCTCCTTCCCTTATCCTAATTTGATGATACCCACTTTTAAAATCTAGTTTTGAAAAATATCTTGCTCCACTCAAACAATCCATCAAATTTTCAATTCTAGGTAACGAAAATCTATACTTGATTGTTATCTTGTTAATTTCTCTTGAATCAATGCACATTCTCCAACCTCCTTCTTTCTTCGGACTTAATACTATAGGTACTACACAAGGACTCAAACTTTCTCTGATCAAACCTTTGTCAACCAATTCCTGCACTTGCTTTCTGATTTCTTCATTTTCTGTAGGAGTCATTTTGTAAGCTGCTTTGTTTGGAAAATTTGATCTTGGAATAAAATCTATCTGATGGTTGATTCTTCTTACAGGTGGTAATTCATCAGGAAAATCATCCACAATAATATCACAATAGTTCTCCAACATTTCTTGAATTTCAATTGGAAAATCAGAAATTTTAGTAGAAGTAAATACTACCTTAGGTTTGCAAACTAAAGCAAAATTTACCTCATCATCTTCAATCTGCTGTAGGTATTATTTTCCACTCAACAATAAAGCCTTTGGATCAGTCTTTTTACTTGATTCTTCTTCTTCTTCCATAGGTAGCAATGTTTGATTCATACCATCTTTGAAAAACTTGTAAGTGTTTCTCTTTCCATCATGTACTGCTACTCTGTCATACTGCCAAGGTCTACCCAACAATATGTGACACACATCCACAGGCATCACATCACACATGATTTTATCTTTGTAACTGCCCATTTGAAATTCTATTTCACATTGTTCTTTTACTATCAGTTGATGTCCCTTTTGAAGCCATGACACCTTGTAGGGTGTTGGATGTTCCCTTGTCTTCAATTTCAACTTCTCTATCACCTCTGTAGAGACCAAGTTATCTGTACTGCCACTATCAATTACCAATTGACAACATTTCCCTTGAACTTTGCACACACTTCTGAACAAAATATTTCTCTGTGTTGGTTCAACAACTTCCTTTGTTTGTTTTAACAAAACTTTGTTAACCACCAAAGATTCTCCTTTCTCTGGCACAATTTCTCTCTGTTACAAGCAACTTTGCTGCTTCTTCTTCAGTCTGAGCAACAATTTCATTTCTCTATTTTGTCCCCACATTCTCTGGACATTCATAGGCTCTATGTCCTAATTTTTTATATCTGTAACATCTGACTTCTCTTCCTCTGTTTCTGCCTCCTCTTCCTCTGTAAGGACTCCTTATGCCACTTGAATAACCTTCTGTGGGTGCATACTAAGGTGTGCTGCTACTAGCTCCATCTCTTGGTGCTATAGATTTTCCTCTACCACCTTGAATTCCTCTTCCTCGGAAAGTACCTCTTCCTTTGGCAGATTGATTTCTTATGAGTTTATCTTGATCTTTTAAGGCCATTTGGTAAGCCTCTTCTACTATTTTAGGAGACAACATACTTATCTCATCTTGAATCTCCATTATAAGATGATTTATGTACCTGGCAATATTCTCTGCTATATCTTGAATTTGTCCTGCTCTTATGCTTACTTTGTAAAATTCTTCTGTGTATTCTTTTACTGTTGTTAATCTCTGTCTAAGTTTCTGCATTTGTCTAAATAATGAAAGCTAATAATCACTAGGAAAAAACCTTACCTCTTAGCTTTGCTACCATTCTGTTCCAATTCTTGATTGGTTGCTTACCAACTCTCCTTATTTCTTCTTGCACTCCATCCCACCAAAGTGCTACATTTCCTTTCAACCTTGTGATAGCAAGCTTAACTCTATTTTCTTCACCCATCTCTTCGTAATCAAAGCATTTATTCATTTCATTGTTCCAGTCTATCAAATCTTCTGGATTCAATCCTCTTGCAAAAGATGATACTTCAAGTCTAGGTTTGGATGTAGATCCTAAAACTGATTTAAAGAATCTCATCTTAGGAGTAAGCTCAACATTTCCTCCTCCTTCTTCTTTAGCTTTAGGTTCACTGACATCTTCAGGATATCTCTATTGTCTTGCTTCCATTGCTTCCAATCTAACTTGAATCTGCTGCATAGTCTCTAGTACTTCAGCATTTGCAACTAGTCTACCTCTTCTTCTACTAGCACCACCTCCTCTACCAACTATGAAAGCCATGTTGGATTTATTTTTCTAACTTTTGGAAGCTTGTTCAGTGTCTGGAAAATGCTCTGAAGATTGCTCTGATGGCTGCTTTAAAGTCTGATCTGATAGCTGCTATGATACCACAAATGATAGAAGTGTGGGTGCAGGCGTTAAGGAGAGTTGTTCAAATTTTGTTACTATGTTTTCTAATTTAGGAGGAATTTTTTCCTGATCCTTATTTCCACTCTCAGTCATCAAACTTTATTTAAATCTAATAGATTAATTTAATAAAATGACTTACGGAAGCTAAAGTCCCCTTATCCATTCGAAAACATAATAGTTCAATTTAAATAATGTTTAAACCTTTCGGAATGATATTCAGATTTCAAACACTTTAATAAAACTCTATTGAATAACTCGTCTGGTCCATACATTTTGTTAAACTCTGTGTAACTTTCGACGCGAACACCGTCATATCTCCAACACATATGGTTAGACGACTATCACATTCCAATAGCCCCGATGCTTTATGGCTCCAAAGTAACTCGAAATCGGTGGTATTTCCACTGTGACGTGTCACCTTCTGATTCGATCACGTTTGTTTTTAACAAAACCACTCGCATGCCAAAAGCAATGCGACAATAGTGGCTGGTTTTTTTCAAAAACCGCTTGATCTGTAAATTTTTATTTTCGACCGCGTTTAACCACAGATTTTCTACTGGTTTGGTGTTCTAAATTTATATCTCAAACAAAGAAAACAAAATTTCTTCAAATTCCTCCGAATCCTTCACACAGAAGCTAATCACACTTAATTTCTACACAGAAAGTATAAATCCAATGGATTTCAAAGAGATGAAACCCTCCGAGAATTTTCCAAGCATACAACAGATAATTAAGTTATGCAATTTTATTAAATCAAAGGCAAAATCCTCTCAATCAATTCTTCTATGGCCCAATTCCATTTTCTCCTTCTCAGAGGTTACATTGTATAGGGTTTTACATAATAGTCGACCTCCTCTTGAGGATCGAATTCTCCTAACTTAGATAAAATCCTAATTACATAATATATTCCCTAAATATATCAACTGAAGGCTAAATATACTGAATCTAATCTAAAACAGTTCAATCTTCCTAGATACTAGTTCAACCCTATCTAGTACAACTGTAAATTGACAGCTAAAGGTGCCAACACCTTTGCTTGTAAACTTTTTTTGGATTTTTGGAATAATTAATGAAGTATTTTGTCTCTAAGCCTCATGCTCCTGCATCAACATGTTACTTTTGATCTTGGCCTTCAGTTCCTTAATTTCCTCCTTTGTTGTTTGATGCTTGAGGGTTTCTTGATTCAAATTTTCCTTTTCTAAATAGAGTTGTATCTCTTTTATACTGAATTTTCCTTTGGCATCCTCCAGGCTCCTTTGCAACTTCTTTAGTTCATCTTCTGAGAATTTTAACTCGGTCATAACCCTGGTTAGTTTCTCTGTAGGGTATTTTGAATCGGCTAACATCACCACAGTACATACATTCTTATCTATTTTCTGCTGCAATTTTTCATTTTGTTGCTTGAAGACTGCTAACTCTTGATTTGTTCCCAACAGTTCTTTTGTCAAAAATTAATTTTCTTTCTCCACCTTAGCCATTTCAAGTGTTTGGACATGTTCAAATGAAGGTATCTTTAATTTCATCCTCAATGTTTGATCTTTTGACTTTTTACTTCGCAACAGGGCTTGAAATGCTACTCTATCCTCAAGATTTACCCCCGGTTTGATTATTGACTTATTGAATTCTTAATTTTGGGTATTCAGGGCTCTGGAATTTTCCCTTTCCTATTTAACATGGTATATCAATTTTTTCCAAGAGTGTCTTTGATTTACTAGCTACCAAATAAGACTTAAAATATCATTATAAATCAATTCACCTGTTTGCCTATGTAGATTGATCTTTTCGGGTAGAAGATGCCTTTAGTATCCACAAACAAAATTATTGCCTTGAAATCTATGCATCATAAAAAAGTATGGGAAATTGGATGAGTGGGAGATATTTTGAGCTAATTCCTTTCCAAGTCCATGGCTGAAAGGAGTTTGGTCTGGTAATTTGGGATTGATTGAACCTCCAACTATGTTGTAATATTTCCCCTTACTTTTACATTTCTCTCCTCAATTTGCTAGAGATATTTCTACAAATAATTGATGGAAGAACCCTCCTCTTCAGTGGGAAATGGGGATGAATGTGAACATATTGTATCTCCCAATTGTACTTGGAATCCTACTTCTCTTGAGGGATTTTCAATTAATTTTGAAGCTTCAATTTCTCCTCCTTGAACCTTAGCTTTCTTGCTAGATTGTGAGCCTTTAGTATCAACATCCATAAATTCAGGGGCATTCCTCTTCAAGACTTTTTCCCTAGGAAGAGGAGTTTATACATCTATCTTCTATTTTGAATCCTCTATACCAATATTTTCCAACTTTTCCAACTCTTGTTTTGCTTCATGTGTATATGGAGCGCAATTTATTTCCATTCTTCTTTTGGAAATTACTTGATGAGGATCATAAATCCATTTTTCTCCTTGAACAAAACCTAATTCTTGAATCATATTTTCAACTTCTTCTACAACCTATCTATATTTCACAATAAAAGGAACCACTATTCTAGGCAATATAAATAGGAAACCCTTCTGATCTTGGAAAAAATGAATCTGGTCCATATTTAGGCTTTGTCTGATAAATTCCAAAGAAAAAAAATCTCATTGGTCCAAATATAGTCATCTTGTAGGGTGGAATTTATGCACCATATAACCTTATTTGCAAACAATCCTCCAAGATGCACCAATGACCAACTCTAAAATATTTACTCAACTACAACAAGGACACATCTTGTGGAAGGATTTTGGGATCAAGTTTACCATTCATGATCTTATATACAACTGACATAAAATAACATATATAGTAGGAAAATCCTTCATTATTATCTTTCTTTCTAACAATATTATTCCAATTAATTATATGTTTCTTTTGTTTATTAGGATCAACAATATTCAACCCCACATTAATAAGTTGATCAACATGGGTGTATAGGAAAATATAGACAAGCAAAGATGGAAATATAATCCAGTGATGCTAAAATTCTGGAATTGAAGGTTGATGGAGTGCTCCTAGTAAGATGGAATGTATAATACAGTTTTCGGTTGTATCATTAGATGGAAATATCCCAAATCCTGGCAATTGAAGATATTTGTATCACCTTCCCCAATATTCCCATAATAACCGAAAGAATTGTTTTAGCAGTGTCATAAAATAGGGTTATGGGAAACTGAATAATATTTGAAGAAAGGGAAAAGCTCGAGGGGGGGGGGGGGTGTTGGGGGATGAGTTCAAATATATTCTTCTTATCCTCCTCATAAAGAGATTAATAAGTGGCTAAAAGGGAATCATTTGTAAAAGTGGTATACCTATCAAACTCTGGAAAACATAGGGCTTGACGAATTAATTGAGGAGAGACCTGTAAAGTGTTCTCCCCTGAAGGATTCATCACAAAATTTGATTCGGGATTAAGAGAAGAAGTCAACCAACTGATAAAATTTTGGAAGAGATAAGTATGGGGAGAAATGACAATAGTAAGACCAGACTTAACTTCTCGAAAGGGGTTCTCTGACTCAATTTGGCAAGCAAATAGGTTCTGTCGAAAATGCATGAGGTCTAGTGAACATATGGGGTCAAAAAAATCCATCTTTGTATCCATTAGAGGAATGTGTATAGTTGACACAGACAAATAATTTTTCTTGGCCATTTTAGTATTTTTCCTTTTAATTAAAAGTAGAGAAGGTGGAGGATGTTATTTCCTGGAGGATTTAGAGGAGGACGTTGCAATTCTGAGCTGAGAGCAAGATCAAAGTGTGTATGGAGTGATAAGGATAGAACAGAGCATAGAAGGTTTTTTTTTAATGGTAAAGTGGGAGAATGAAATTGATGAGGATATCGATGAAAGAGTACGAAAGGATTGTGTTGGAAGGTGACATGGAAATGGAGGATGCGTGAGGTGGGTGAGTTAGCTTGTTTTCCACACACTCACCTGTCATCGTGAATGGTTTCAACATAGACCCTTTTCAACCCTCGGGGAATTCCACCTTGGTAATTGGTTTTCCCTTGACTTGTAGCAGGGAAGATCTGAGTCGTAGATATCCCAATTAGTTGTTTCGGGAGACCAACTATCGGGGGCTCCTCCCTGCAAAAAATCTAATTTCTTTATACTGTCGAGTTTGGATATGGACAACTCGATCCAAAATCACAGTGATGTGCTTGAAACATGCGCACTTTTTAATCATCCACCAGTGTGGGGTGGCCCACCTGTTGGGACACTAAATTATCATTATTATTACCATTTCTTGACACATATTTCATCCATTTCCACTGTTATTTTATCACATTATTTATCATAATTTATCATATAATTACATTTCATAATTTTTTATGCTCTCGTGGATAAGAAATACTTTTTTCTCATTTATTTTTAATAAATTGAAGATTATTATGCATAATTTTTCCAATTATGGTTTATTAATAAATTTGTTATAACATCACTCATGATTTTAGCCTCCAATATCTCTTCTAGATTGAAAACTTGATCTCAACCTCATATTCAAATATTCCAACTCATAAATTCGTTGAGATAAAAAGTGACAGTTTTGCATTGGAATTTTTAGGCAATTGAAGATGAATCTTGAAAATTTGAGAATTGGGTATTGTGCAGAACGAGCCAATTTAGATTTTTTCATGAGAATTTTTCCAAAATTAGGTTTGTATTGAGAGAAAAGCAAAGTTATTCAAAGGATTGTTTTGAATATTTTATATTGTGGTTGTTTTCCAAATTACCCCAATTGCAATTCCAAATTCGATTTACTTTCTGCTGAATGTTGATGGAAAGATATTTTAGATATAATATTGTTTATTGAGATTTTGTAATTAGTCCAAAATTGTAATGGAAAATCATTTTGTAATCAATTTAGTTGTGGTTTCCCTTTGCTCTCTGTGTATTGAAATGAAAACAAAGATCAAAGAGGGAATGATGGACAATTATTGAATTAGAGGCAAAGCTTAAAGTCATATTGTATTTATTTCTAATTTTTAATAAAAGGAGCTATCAATGGAATTTCATAATTGTCTACTTGTAATCTGATCTGAATTACTTTTCAAGGCAGAACTGACTCTTGAGCAGTTGTAACCATTACCTTGGACGAGGGGTTGAATTTAACTTCTAAAGTAGTTTAGTTGTGTGCTTGTTTCTTTACATTTGAATTTTTATTCTTGAAAGTAAATTTATTTTTTTTCTCAAGTAAATTGTTGGTTGCTACATTTTCCAAATTTGTTGTTTCCTACAATTTCTAGATTTCATTTAATTTACTTCTCTAGATTAACATTTGAATTTTGTTGGGTGCAATAGGTTGAATTTCTTCAGCAAGGTGTGATTTAATTTAGTATTGATTCAAGACTTATTTTCTTGTCATTTACTTTATGCTTTTTAAATTTAGTATTGTTTTTCAAGTCTTACATTTTGTTTCTTTTCGAATGAGCTCGATAGTGTAGAACCCAATCATGTACAACGAGTGTTATTCATTTATAGTTGCTTGCATATATTTTGAAAACTGCCTTGAAACAAAAATACATTCCTCGGGTTGATAATTAATGTTTAGGTGAATAGTTGTTTTTCATTAATCAATTAATTTCCCCAACACCACCCTTCAATTTATTGCGCTGAGAGGCACATCTACAGCGCAATATGACCCCGATGTCAGGTATGTCACGTCCTCATACAAAATGTCGGCTTAATTTTTAAATTAAAAAAAATAAAAAATAAAAATCGCATTGTACTAGAACATATATCAATTTCTATTACAATTATTTATTATTTATATAATTTGAATGGATCATAAATTTACCTTTAACAAAAAAAAAACCACATTGAATTTCAAAATTAAGTAAAATTTTAAACATATTTACTCTTTACTAAAGTCAATACCATTTCCTAAATCAAAGGAAAAGAGTTAATTCAACACAGACAATCAAAATCCAAAATATTTTAATATTTCTTTTAATTAAATATTTGTAAAATGAATTTATACTTACTCCAGAGCTATGGTAAATAAATAAAAAAATATATAAACTAGATGTATGGTAAATAAATAAAAATTATTTTTATATTTATTCCATAAACCTTTTTATATTTAAAAAAACTTTAAAAAGAGGTTTTATTTAGATGAAGCCTATGGGACGAATACCATGGGACAAATTAATATTGATACCATGGGCTAAATACCATGGGTAAATAAATAAATATAAAGGAGGTATAAAAAAGTATGATAAATAAATAAATAAATATAAAATATATATAAAGAGGTATGGTAAATAAATAAATATAAAAGAGGCATAAAGAGGTTACGTAAATAAATAACAATATATCAAATAGGATTATAAATAAAAATGTAATTATATAACAAGCCTATGGGCCAAATACCATAGTAAAGAAAAGGGGTATGGTAAATAAATAAAAATATAAATAAACTAGAGGTATGTTAAGTAAATAAAACCTCTTTTCATATTTACTCCATAATCTACTTTATATTTACAAATATTTATGTTCATTAGTTTACATAACTAAGAAGAAAGAGAGAGAGAGAGTTATAAGGGAGAGATGGAGAGAGAGTGTGTATGTTTAGGGGTGAGATAAAGAGACAAAGTAAAATTTATGGAAAGAAGGGGGAGAGAAGAAGTGAGAAGGAGAGAGGGAGGGATATAGTAATGTAGTTGGAGAGGGAGAAGGGTGGAAAGAGAGAGAGAAAGAAAGGGATGGGGGAAGAGAGAGAGAGAGAGAGAGAGAGAGAGAGAGAGAGAGAGAGAGAGAGATATGGGGGAAGAGAGAGGATTGGAGGGAAAAGAGAGAGCGAGAGGTGGGAGAGAAAGGGAGAGAGAGGAAGGATGAGAGAGAGGAGGAGAGTGATGGGGGAAGAGAGAGTATTGGAGAGAGAGAGATCAGGGAAGAGAAAGGGATTTAGGGGAGAGAGAGAGAGGAAGGATGAGAGAGAGGACTTGAGAGAGAGGAGGAGAGAGGGATCGATAAGAGAGATGGAGTTGGAGGGAGAAAGATGTAGGAAATAATAAATATAGAGAGTGAGAAGTGGAGAGAGAGAAGGAGTGACAAGGGAGAGACAGAGAGAGAGCGTGTATGTTTGGGGCTGAGATAAAGAGACAAATAAGGAGAGATGGAGATAAGGGGGGAGAAGGAGATATAGGGAGAGAGGGAGGGATATAGTAACATAGTTGGTGGGTGAAGAGAGAGAGAGAGAGAGGGAGAGAGAGATGGGAGAGAAAGGGAAAGAGAGCAAGTAAGAGAGAGGATGTGAGAGAGTGGAGAGAGGGAGGGAAAGAGAGATGGACTTGGAGGGGGAGGAGGAGAGAGGTAAGAAGAAAGAAATAGAGAGAGAAAGGTGGAGAGAGAGAGAGAGAGAGAGAGAGAGAGAGAGAGAGAGAAGGAAGATGGAGAGAGAGGGAGAGAGGGGGAAGATAGAGATGTAGGGAAGAGAGAGGGATTTAGGGGAGAGAGAGAGAGAGGAAGGACGAGAGAGAGGACTTGAGAGAGAGGAGGAGAGAGGGATCGATAAGAGAGATGGAGTTGGAGGGGGGGAGATGTAGGAAATAAGAAATATAGAGAGTGAGAAGTGGAGAGAGAGAAGGAGTGACAAGGGAGAGACAGAGAGAGAGCGTGTATGTTTGGGGCTGAGATAAAGAGAAAAATAAGGAGAGATGGAGATAAGGGGGGAGAAGGAGATATAGGGAGAGAGGGAGGGATATAGTAACATAGTTGGTGGGTGAAGAGAGAGAGAGAGAGGGAGAGAGAGATGCGAGAGAAAGGGGAAGAGAGGAAGGAAGAGAGAGGATGTGAGAGAGTGGAGAGAGGGACGGAAAGAGAGATGGACTTGGAGGGGGGAGGAGGAGAGAGGTAAGAAGAAAGAAATAGAGAGAGAAAGGTGGAGAGAGAGAGAGAGAGAGAGAGAGAGAGAGAGAGAGAGAAAGTGATAAGAAAGATGGAGAGAGAGGGAGAGAGGGGAAAGATAGAGATATAGATGGAAGGTGAAAAGAGGGAAGAAGAGAGAGATGGGGAGAGGAGGGGATTGACAAAGAGATTGATATATGTGTGTGTTTAGGAGGGTGAGATAGAGAGACAAAAAATAAGATATGGAGGGGGATATAGATATGGATGGAGGGTGGAGAGAGGGAAGAATATTTCTCACACTAGATGGATTGATATAAGTGGAGATGGTGATTTATAATCCTATTTGATTATTTGCGCTATATGCATCGATTTTCGTGTAGATATTTATTTCTAATGATATTTGATTACTTGCATTGATTTTAGTGTATGTGATGATTTCTAATACAGTTTGATTGCTTGCACTGAATTTTTTGATTTCAATTTAGATGTCGATTTATAATTATATTTGATTACTTGCACTAGATGAATTGGTTTCAATGTAGATGATTTCTAATCCTATTTGATTTTTTGCACTAAATGCATTGATTTCAGTGTAGATGGCGATTTCTTATCCTATTTGATTTATTTGAGTAAATGCATTGATTTCAGTGTAGATGTTGGTTTCTAGAGAGAGAGAGAGAGAGAGAGAGAGAGAGAGAGAGTGATAAGGAAGATGGAGAGAGAGGGAGAGAGGACAAAAGGAGGAAAGAGAGATATTAATGGGGGAGAGGGCGAGAAGGGGAATATAGAGATATAGATGGAAGGTGAAGAGAAGGAAGAAGAGAGAGATGGGGAGAGGGGGTGATTGAAAAAGAGATTGATATATATGGTGTACGAGAGCGCGTGTGTTTAGGGGGGTGAGATAGAGAGACAAAAAAGAATAGATGGAGGGGGATATAGATATGGATGGAGGGTGGAGAGAGGGAGGAATATTTCTAGCACTAGATGGATTGATATAAGTGGAGATGGTGATTTCTAATCCTATTTGATTATTTGCACTAGATGCATCGATTTTAGTGTAGATATTTATTTCTAATGATATTTTATTACTTGCACTAGATGCATTGATTTCAGTGTAGGTGGTGATTTATAATACAATTTGATTGCTTGCACTGAATGTGTTGATTTCAATGTAGATGTCAATTTATAATTATATTTGATTACTTGCACTGGATGACTTAATTTCAATGTAGATGATTTCTAATCCCATTTGATTGTTTGCACTAAATTCATTGATTTCAGTGTAGATGGCGATTTCTAATGCTATTTGATTTCTTTGAGTAAATGCATTGATTTCAGTGTAGATGTTGGTTCCTAGAGAGAGAGTGAGTGAGTGATAAGGAAGATGGAGAGAGAGAGAGAGAGGACAAAAGGAGGAAAGAGAGATATTAGCGGGGGAGAGGGAGAGAAGGGGAAGAGAGGGAAGAAGAGATAGATGGGGAGAGAGGGTGATCGACAAAGAGAATGATATATATGGAGTGCGAGAGCGTGTGTGTTTAGGGGGGTGAGATAGAGACAAAAAAAAAGAGATGGATGGGGATATAGATATGGATGGAGGGTGGAGAGAGGGAAGAATATTTATTGCACTAGATGGATTGATTTAAGTGGAGATGGTGATTTATAATCCTATTTGATTATTTTCACTAGATGCATCGATTTTAGTGTAGATATTTATTTCTAATGATATATGATTGCTTGCACTAGATGCATTGATTTCAGTGTAGGTGATGATTCCTAATACTATTTGATTGCTTGCACTGGATGTGTTGATTTCAATTTAGACGTCGATTTATAATTATATTTGATTGCTTGCACTAGATGCATTGATTTCAATATAGATTATTCCTAATACTATTTGATTGTTTGCGCTAAATGCATTGATTTCATTGTAGATGGCGATTGCTAATCCTATTTGATTGCTTTGAGTAAATGCATTGATTTCAGAGTAGATGTTGGTTTCTAATCTTATTTGATTGATTGCATTAGGTGCATTGATTTCAATGTAGAAGTTATTTTCTAATCTTATTTGATTGCTTGCATTAAATGCATTGATTTCAATGTATATGTTGATTTATGATTTGATGTAATTGGATATATGACGGTACATTAATATTAAAGTGATTGGATTAACAATATGCATTGGTTTTAGTGTAAGCACAAAAAGTTTTTAACAATGTAGATTGATTTTTGTGTTATAGTAATTTAAGCTATTAATATTGGAGAGCAAGAGAGACAAGGTATCATGTTTATTACAACAGATCGAGCTAAAGATTTAAATGGTTTACGATTTAAATTTTCTTTTTCATATAATCGATATGAAAAGATAACAAAACTAACAAGGGGGGAAATAAGAATAGTAGAAGAAAATAGTTTGAGATTGATTATAACATGAGTACGTTCTTATTGTTCACATTTTTTATCTTTCAACACTATTATTGTCACTTTGCATTTAAAAAAAATATTTCATCATTTTTCATCATTATAGTTATTAACAATAATTATCATCTCAACGAACTGAGGTAACTAAGAAAATTTAAAATTAAAATGACCAAGTTAATCTCAGAAATATTTAGCATATTTAAAATGATTATATTAATATTTTATATATTTACATATTACTGATAAAATTAATCATACCTTTGATAGATTTTCCTTGGCATCACACGACTGAAACCAGCCTAGATCTATCTTACACCTCAAAAATATACAAAAATTTTAATAATTTGAAAAATGTGACGTTGATGCCTCGTGGAGACGACCTAGATCCTCCCAACTACGGATCTATCATCATGAGAGGATCAAATCTCTCGAGTGCAGCCTTTCTTTGAAGTTTGCACTCAAAAAATAGGTTTGCACCTTGAGAGATTTGATCCCTCTCGGCGCATGATAGATCCAGAGTTAGATAGATCTAGGCTGGTTCATATAATAATGCTACACTATATAGGCCTGAAATTTTAAGTTACTCTCAATATATAACAAAAAAAATTTGTGAAGGATTTTAACCATATTTGGCAATATGAACACCTATACAACCTTTATATATATATATATATATATCTATATATCTATATATATATATATATATATATATATATATATATATATATATATATATATATATATATATATATATATATATATATATATATATATATATATATATATATATCGAAAGAGAGAGAAGAGTTGTATAGGGTCTCATGCATGGATTAACACCATTAAATCAAAATTGCATTTTGTTATCACATGGAAATATTTCATGAATATCATCTCTTGTGGGGTCCTAAAATTTAAAGTCTATCAAATTTAATTCACGCTACCTTTTGATTTGACAGTGCTCATTGTAGTGATATTAATAAAGTGCATTGTTAAATCAAAAGGCAGTGAATGGCCAATCTGATAAAGACATAGGTGAATGAATCCCCATCCAATCAATCCTTAGATCAATTTTTTTTTTTAATGCTCTAGCACCCGTCATATATTCGACATTAAGTTAAAACGTTGACTATATGATGCCTTTCTCACGTAACAGACCATCATATATCTAAATTTGTATCGATAGACACATGATTCATTTCCACAATAGTCTCATTGCATTAAACTATTATAATGTCGCTTATCTGATGCCAACTAGTCGAACATCCGACTCCATTCCAAGGGAAAAAGCAGTCAGAAAAGAATAATATGGCGTCGAATATCTGACATTCAAGTGTCAAATGTTTTTCTTCTATGGAAAAAAATATCCGACGTTTAGATTGTCACTTATTATTATCCAACGCTACATCGTTGAACATCAAACTCCATACCAAAGGAGCAAACCATCAGATCCCGTCGAACTAGAATAATAGAACGTCGCATATCTAACATCTAAGCATCAGATGTCTTGGCCTCTATGGTAGTGGATATATGACATTTATCCCATCCCAAATCTGATGTATGCCGTCATCGCAAATCCAACCACAAAGCCTTGGACGATCAAAGCCATTTTTTTCCATCTTTGACATCAGATATTCGACGTAAGTCCTGTCGAATATCCCACCGACGAAAATAATATCTCCAATGTCTATGAGTCGAATAACCAAACAATATACATTGAATTCTCGCTCCATTTGTACTATCGTGTAAAATTATTTCGATTTGGGCCTAGTTCAAATTTAGATTACCTGTTTTGAGAACAAAGGGGCGGAGAGAAAATATAATTTGACTAAAGCTAAGGAGTCTGTCAGGGTTAACCTAGTTGTCAGTAGACAATCATCAATTTAAGGGTCCCTTAGATCAATTGTTGCCCCTGTGAGAGAGATAAAATGAAGATTCTATCTTCCAATTGTCAGGGTCTCGCATGTCCCCCTAAAAGACTTGCTTTCAAAAGACTAATTGATTCCGACTCCCCTGATATTATTTTTCTTGAAGAAACTCCGGGAGACGGTCGTATTATTACTCATTGTATTGAAGGACTTCTAGGTGTTTGGAATTTTATGGGACCAATTTGGACAAACACCGGGTCAGAACCAGTTTGATCATTAAAAACAGACATTCATGGACAATGCAAATTACTTTGTTGAAACAATTATTATTTCCAAAGGATAAATAATTGTAATTTAGATAAGTTCTTACAAGTTCATTTCAATTAAGATAATTTGTTATAAGAAAATTTCTGTATACCCTCAATTTGGATCACATGAGAATTAAGATATTCTTATGATAATCTTATTTTTTGAAAATAGGAATGTACTATAAAATTATAAAACAATGTAATCTTTTTCTGTGAGGCATGCATATATAGATATCAGAGGAGGGAATATCAGCACTGTAATATTGTATTTCAAATTTTCTTTAATGAAAATATCTACCATTCGTGGATCCATATATATTCTTTATTAGCCTGTGTGTTGTGTAATTCACTAGCCCTTGCTAAGGAGGAAATGCGCTCCTTTTTAGCAAGGATCATTGGTTAGAAGAGGTATTGTGGTTGTGCATTTATTCTCTCTCAATTTTTATTTACTATTATAGTTATACATCTTTTCTCATGCATTGAACAGTTGCAGGATTGTAGCCTCTATTATTTTCTAAGAGCATAGGTCCTTGACCGGTCCCTTCGTTAGTGTGATGATTATTTGATTACTATTATAGTTCTTTGTTTGTTTATTTAATTGAACGAGTGTTGAGTATTGAATGGTTTCCAAGATTTTTTTTTCTTTTAATAAGAGTTATCTTGTGACTGTATGCAAGAAAATCCTCTCTACGGAGAGAGATGATTCCTCTAGCCCTAGGGTGAGTCTAGTAACAACAGGGAATAATTATAAACCTACTTTCCTAGATTGTAAAAACACGCAGATCGTAAAAATCACCTACCTCAATCTGATGCTAATTCTCATTTGAATCCTTTGGTCCTTCATGTTCCATGGTCAGATCTTTGTTGCGACCGACACTCGATTACCTGCACAAGGGATAAAACAACATAAAACGTGAAAGAATAACATATATAATGCATATACAACCTACTTAGTTGATCAAGGAAAACTAAGAATACAATCACTCATTAAAGACATGAATGGAAAGCACGAACCAATCATATTATATTAAAATAAACTATGCCTTGATGTTGTAGCTCTCCTTTAATGGGTCCTGATCCAAGCACGTCCCCAAAGTGCTTCTCAACTTGATGTAGAGGGAAAAAGGTCTCAACTCTCACTTGATACCTATAGCAAAAAAATATCTCTTTGTTGTTCTTCTATCTCTGTTCTAATTAGCAGAGTTATGGGAGATTGTCCATTATATAGCAAAGGAGGAGGGAGCATGGATGCACTTTAGGTGGGGAAATGGGTTATCCTTTTTGGTGGTTCCACTTTTGTAGGAACAAAGAGCCCAACGGGAGAAGCTCATATCTATCCTCAGGAAAAAAACAACCAGCTCTCCGTCACGAAGCTTCCAGATCTCGAAGCTTCACTTCCATTTTTAAAAACTTCCCAGAAGAGGATCAACGCGAGTATGATCCTCATTCCAGCGCCGATTGGCGTAGCCCTAGACCAAAAATAGGCCATCGATGCAAGAAAGACATGGAGAGGGCACATCGCTCCATATAATCAGGGTTCCAAGGAGCTGCTTTACGAATGGTTAACATAGAGTTTAGTCAATGTGTTGAAAAGGAAATGAAGGCATATTTTCATGATGGAAAATAGGCACAGGGGTCACTGTTAGGGGTTTCCAGGATCAGGAATGGGAAGTGCAAGTACAGTGACAAATTTTTGTGTAACAGATGCCCCCTAAAGCATGAAGGTCGAACGAGAGTGAGGGGTGAAATGTCTTACGAATAAGTGCCAGGACCAAGAATTCGTCGTCGGAAAACCTGCACAAACAAGCACACATATACATGAACTGATATCTCTAAAATAATCACATGACATAAGGTATGGACGCAACAATCCACAAAAGTAATCATGAAACAAGATCTGAGGTATGGTCGCAACCATCTAAATAAAGAGGATCACAAATATAGACTCAAGGTATGGTCGTAACCATCCGAATGAAGGAGTCATGTGTACAATCATGAATAATACAAATCGCCTCACAGCCTAGGATTTATCAGACAAAACCTAGGGTCTTGCGCTTCGTCATGACCTGATCAAGTACCAATTCAAGCATGTGAATAAATGAGCTGAAGTTGAACATGCAAGAAAATTCCCTGATTACGAGCTGATCATGTAAACTGTTAATAGACGTGAGAGAAACCACCAATGATGACAATGGCTCTCAAGGTACTAGTAGCATGATCCATGAGATGCGAATAAGGAGTTGTCTTCGAACACTCACGGAATCACCCGATCAAAGGCCAATGACATAAGCCTATCATTGTATGCGAACAACCTACCATTAGGGCATGTAGGCTCTAAGGTACTAAAAAGGGGATCTCTAGATCAAATTCTCGGATAATGTGATGAAGTCGACAAGAAGTGATCCATTGAAGGAGGGCCATAATGTATCCCACATCATCAACACAATATGAAGACAATAAGATAATAATGAGAGTGATCAGAGAACTTGGCAATGAGTGAGACACAGAAGGAAATTCTCTTGAACATATCAGAAACACGACTCTGGATTTGGCAGTATTCGATTCTAATGGAATCAGAGGTCATGTTTGATGACAATGGTGATAGCATAAGAGGCCAAACAGTTTTCCGAAACCCATGGAGGAAAAGTGACGAATGAAGGATATCCCCAACCCAACAAAAAACAAAGGATGCGTCATGTTCAAGAGTGACATAATGCCAACACAACTGATTAATGCTTTCCATTTCCCCCCACCATTTCTGGTGAGTACCCCAATTATTTTTGTATACAAGCTTAAAGGGGATAGCATATGCTTATGATATAAGTTTTTCCTTCAGAAAAATCCATCCTAGTAAATTTTACGAGCCCTAGGAAGGATGAACTCGGTGTCATCATGATTATGGATCCAATGCCATTAAATTTTAATGAGTTTGAGAAAGGTGAAACTCGACGTCTTTTTATGTTTAGAAAGTTTGAAAAGAGGCGAAAAGAAAACTCTAGATGGCCCTTTTCGTAAATAGTCCCTTGTACCCGAAAAGATAGAAAACAATGTGTGAGAGAACCTCTTAGTCGCGGTTGACTAAGGTATTCATTTTTTATAAATAATTTGTCCCAGCCTGAAAAATAAGTAAACGTATACTGGATAAATGATGTTCCATGCACTTTAACGAGCTCAAAACGATAAGAAATTGACAATCTTTTCATGTTTAGAGTGTTAGAAAAGAGCTGAAAGATGACTCCAAGGGGGTTACTTTTTCATTTTTTTTTAATTGGGTCTGAAAAATTAGTAAACTAGAACATGTAAATGTGTCATCCATGAAAAAATTGAACTGGTCACTGCACAAGAACAAACCATAAACTATTTTCAAGGTAAGAGTATTAAAATAATGGTAAAAACCCTAAAATGTCATTGTGCATTTATAAAATATGCAGAAAGTAAAAAAAATTACTTTTCACTTTCACTTGGTTGAGGAGTTTTTACCCTAGTTTACCTCAGATCTTCAGGAGCGTATTGTGGGAGATTTAGGAGGCCAATCAGCAAAGCGTTTGTGCCGGGTATGAGGTGCTTTCCTTGCTTGCATTTCAATATTTATTTTACTGTGTTTTAATTCATATTTTCATTTTGAGGAGAGGATTTCAAATTTTTTAACGCTACGGATCGGCATGGGTATCCCCTATCGGGACCACACCGACCTACCATTTTTACAATGGGCAGGTCGTCGATTGGTGCTATTTTTTTTAAAACAACTGCGCCAACCGCGTAGCGGAAAAATGCGTATAAATTCTCTAGAAAAAACATTTTAAGACAATGTTTTGAGCCTAAACATTGACAAGGGACTTGTTGAATGTTGTTGCAGGGAAGAAGAGTTATAAATCATGGTGATTGAGTGGAAATAACGAGATCGTGATGAAGTTTATCAGGAAGCTATATAGAACAGAGCTTGCACGGATGCATTGAGGAATAGTGGGCTCCTCAAATTCTTTATGACCTCGAGCATAAGAGCCCAACCAGATCTTCTACAGTATCTGGGACACAGACCGAGAAAAATTTATTCTTGGTGACCAGGAACTAGAAATTGAAGTGGAGGATATCTACTTCATCACTGGCCTCTCGTGCAGAGGGGTGAGACCACGATTTTCCGAAGCCCGAATCATGGATGAGAGTATGGAAATTCTCATTGGTAGAGCATGCTCTGAGGAAACAAGATTCTCGAGTGGAAAGATAGCCATAAGCACAGTGAATGATCTAGCACTCAAGGTAGTCCTATACACTATCACACGCATGTTTGGGGTGCAAGCATCGCATGAGACCACTAAGGCCCAACTGCAAATGGTGGTGGATTTCATGGCACCCACTGTATTCAACTGATGTGATGTCGTAGTGGAAAATATGAACAAACAACTCATGAAGTGAAAAAATAGCAAACTGAAGCAGTTCGGCTATGGGTCCATTTTAAAGGCCTTCTTCTTAGAGCAAGTACCCCTATTCCAGTACCAGCGGATAAATATAGAGGCACCAGTACCACGAGAGCCATGGTTGGCGAGGTAGGCAGCGTTGATGCCTTGCGGAGGAGGCAGACAACATATGTCTTTTAGACTTGCCTTATTTACATGGTTTAGGTGCCAACTAATCATGGTGGAAGACTCACCATACTCCAAGACAGATTTCCAGGGTGACCCTGATATGCCACTTCCAGCAGGTGAGCGTTGGGACGATAGAGGTAAAAACATGTTTTAGTTATTTTATCATGTTTTATATGATTTATATATATATATATGAATTGATGTGAAACTTTATTTATCACATATGTTGGACCACATAGGCCGGCGGGGATGTCGCCAATCACATGGAGAGTGGCGAGAGAATTTGAGGGTGCCCATTATGTGGAGGGAGCGGACCCTGAAGAAGAGATTGCATGAAACCTGGATGCCTTGACCACCGGGATTCCAGAGCACGCGCAAATGGGAGACATCCCCCACCAGTACGAGTGACATACCTGAGAAGTAGCCTGTAGTATCTTGCTACCATGATCACCATGTGGATTAGATTATATTTTCCTTTTTTGCAGTATTGCCGAGACTTGCAAGTCTCGCTATGTACCAGGACATATATTATTTATTGTGGGGGTTATGATGTAATTTTGAACACTATGTGAAAACCAATCGATATATATATATATATATGCCATGTTCCTGTTCCATACATGTTGTAATAATGATCATGGTTTAACTATTTTCGCAAATATCTATCTTAGAAAAATGCATCTGTTAAGTAAAACAAGATAAGTAGGAAAATGGTTTACATAAATCACATCAAATTAGAACCAAAATTGCACATTGACATACAAAATGTAATGAGGTTTCATTTTGACACAAGCTTGAAACATTAGAAACTTTGCTTGAGAAAAGAAATTTTGCATGCCCCCAGCAAGACAATTAAATCCGAGGTACATGCCCCCCATGCTTCAGTCCATGCGCCTGAGTATACTGCCCGTTACTAATAGATGGATGGAGTGAAGGTTCAGTTACGAGGTGAAGTGAAAAAATCGACTGAAAGGGAACTATTTTCATTTTATAACGAGGTTGACATAGCAAAATAACTATCCTCATAAGACCTAATTCATTTTTTAACGAGGTTGACATAGTAAACGAACTATCCTCATGACATCGTGTTTCGTTTTTTAAGGAGCTTGACACAAGAAAATGAACTGTGCTCCGAAGAGATTGTTTCATTTTTTAAGGAGCTTGACACAAGAAAATAAACTATGCTCCGACGACAGATCAAGACGTATAAGAAGTCATGGCTTCCAAGAGGTTCTCATTTGATGGGAGAACAACATCATGGAAATTGTGATTGAATGCCCCTAGTAGATGGTACATGATGGCGCTATCGCTGGATGAGGGAAATGAACAAGTGGCCACATAATTAACTTGTGGCGAGGAACATACCACTTACAGGTAAGGACCAGGAAGGGACGACGGTAGGCTAGATGTCACATCAGGACCAAAGAATGAAAGCTGATTGATGGTCATGATCTGATCTTCGTGTGGAAAACAAATCACACGAAAGAGGGATGAGACAAGCACTCCCATGGCATAAGCATAGCTGCGCCCTAGGAGTAAGTTAAATTCCAATGGGCCTTGGACAACCATCACATCTATATAGACAATATTTCCTCCCAAAGTAATAGGTAACTTCGGAAGGATCCCTAACGGCTTACTGGTTCCTTTGTTAAAAGCCAAAATATTTTGAGTAATAGGCACAAGTTGTGGAGAACCAAAAGCTTTTCAGGTAGTTGAGGAAATAATACTAGCCGAGGCACCTTCATCTATAATTGTTCCTGGTATGACCATATTGCAGGCATGTACAGTGATCTCAAAGGGCACGTAAAAAGGAAGACAATATCCTGTGAATCGACTCCAATCAAAGGAAGAGACC
Organism: Pinus albicaulis; assembly: GCA_034641835.2. Lineage (NCBI taxonomy): Eukaryota > Viridiplantae > Streptophyta > Pinopsida > Pinales > Pinaceae > Pinus > Pinus albicaulis. Next base: position 23,743 of record JAXQQM020082412.1, on the reverse strand, counting down.
AAACTATATGGAGGGGGTGCCATAGGAATAAGATGATTAACCCCTTGCGTTACGGGAGTGGAAAGACCATCCTCATAGACTCCGGGAATAGGATTATGAGGATCACTTTCTTGAACTGTGGCAATGGGAGTTGAAGGGATCAACCTCCTGGATCATGGAAACGGGAGGATCACCATCTGGTCCTGGGGAATCATAAGAAACAAAGAGCGCCTGACTAAGATGAGGCCTGATTTTGACAGAAAAGAATTGATGTACTGTAGGTGAAATCAAGTCTGCCTTTTTCTCAACCAATGATTGGTCGGAAAAGGACTCGTGAGACTGACTTTTAGAGAGAGCGGAGTAAACCAGAGATAAATCCCGATCAATTGGTTGATCAACTAGTAGAGGACTCGAAGAAATTTTTTTATAACTATTATAAGTCAATTTGGGCATCATCCCCCATGACCTAGTCAAAATGGACATCATCCCTAGGACCAATGAAATAGGGTCTATCATCCCCTTATATTTCAGTTGCTATATGCCCCAAGAGAAGAAAAATTCATTCGTGGCTTCTATTGTGAGATTTCCAAGGTTTGAAGTATATTTTATATCACATATTGAATCCCCAACGTAGTCTCTAAAGGGACTAAATATGTTTCATATGCAACATCCTCCATTTAAGGGTGAATTGCAATGCACTTCCTGACATTCAAGAGTACGTTGGTCACCTAGGGGCATAATTCTCATTGTTCCGGGAATATCCACATGGCCAGTGCCTTCTATAAGAGTCCATATGTGTCAAACTTAGAATCCAAGTGTCCATCTAACACCTTTGAAATTGGAAACATGTCTTGCATATTATTAGAAAGTCATTCATTGGGAAACTACCATCAGTTTCCCTATAAATTGAGCACAAATCCTAGTGCTAGGGAAGGAATAATTTTGGTAAAGAAATGATGTTGGATTCTCATTTGAGAGAGTGAAAGTACTAATATGTTGCTGGTATGATGTTGGATGTGAAGAGTTTGGGATAAAGCTGGAGTTGTTGGCAACAAATCGATCATTGGTTGTAACCTCCCCCTTCTACTCTTTAATAAAGATTGATGTTCATTTTCCCATATATATGTCTCTATTTATTGTGCAATTGATTCTTGAATGATATATATATTTCATATCTAATTGATTTGATTGAATAATATAGGTAGATATCTGTATATTTCATGTTGTTTGATGTTCTTTGTTTGTGTTTGAAAGAATCGATCTGGTGATTTGAGTTGGATTAATAGCGACAATAACAACGACAGAAGGAGAAGGAGAAGAGCTTGGATCACAAGTAGGTTCTTTCACCATTCTGTATATCTGCTTATTTTAGAGAAAGTGATAGTAAAATCTTTCCTTTGTTGTTCTAAGTGACTAGCACCACACAGTCTTGGGGAATTTGGTTTATCCATAGATCACAATTCCACATAACAAATTGGCGACTCCATTGGGGAGTATCCTCTCATTCCTAGTGTTTTTTCATTTGCTTATCCTCATAAGTAGCATATACTTTCAGTTATTAGACATTTGAATGAAATAATTGCATTAGAAGTGTGTTTTGTAGCTTGATTTTTAAATCCATGCTACGCCCAACACACTGTTGGACAAGACAGAGTGCATTGCAGTGCAATGTCTCCCACTGAGGGGTGCACTGGAACACACTGTCTCCCCTTAGAGACTGCGTTTCCCCCTTAGCCAACCAAATTCCATTCAAATTTTTCATTGCTATCATTCTCAACCATTTTTTTTCTGTATTCTCAACTGTCTGATACCTCTTAGAGACCAGTAAAATTTCCAGATTCTTCCTCCTTTGAAAATTAAATTTGTTCAATCTCTATTTAGTGTTTTTCTTTATCATTGGAAAATTAAATTCAAAGTAGTTTATTTCTGCATTAGATCCATTTGTTTTAGTAAAGGAAATTGTTGTTTCATTCCTCATTCCTTGTAGGAAAAATTGTAGTTCCATTCTTCATTTTTCCTAAAAGAGAAATTGTTGTTAAATTCGTTGTTTCTCAAAGAAGAAAACACTTGTTTTATTGATTTGATGCATATAGTTTCCTTTCGTGCATTCACATTAAAGGAGATGAAAAGAAAAACATGCATGTGCATATAGTGAATTGTGTGTGTTTTATAGGAACAAGTTAGGAAAGATGCATTTTAGTTTGTGCTCTTTGTTGTTTGCTCTAAAACTAATTGCTCTTTCCCTTAGTAGCTAGGATTTTCATTGAAAAAGCTAAATTGAAAAGTTTGCTTATCCTTTTAGTTTTCATTTTTAGGAATTTCCATCACATCAAGCGATGAAACTCAAAGAAAAAATTCTAAACAAGATCAACATAAAATTTATATCAATTTACCTAAGAAAGCATTGGAACATTAGCGATAACATTTAGAAGGTCTAGGCTAGAGACGTGTTCCGACATCGTTAAACATAACAATTTTCGTTAACTTGTATGTGATACATTCCGAGTGTGATACCTCACTCCACGTATGTAATTATATTGGAGATTTTCCACATACCTTCGGGTATATAGGGCGGTGTTCTAGTACGAAAAGTATAAGGGGGTACTCTCACTATGCGATTTCGCATTAGACAACGCTAATACAGACTTGGGCCTCCACGTACCTTCGGGTATATTTGGGAGGACAAATTTAGGTTTCTATCCATCCATAGTGAACTGAGTCAGTCGACTTTTAACTTGTGACACACCGAATACAACATTCAAGGAAGTTACTTCTTGGTTTGCCAAGAGGTATTCTGCAGTTCATAATTACTTAGTAAAGCTTTTTCCTAGAATTACCCTTTTATTTTATTTATTTGTTTTTTTTCATAAAATAAATCAGTCATCATGGAAGAAAAACATCCCTTTCGCCATTGTTTGTGTAGAATAGCACTGAAACCACCTTTACCACCGGAAGCCATTTCTGGTCAGTGAAGGCGACATCGTTCTATCGAAACTAGTACTATCGGTACTTATGGTGCGACATCGTCCTCACATTTACAAGAGTCATCTCAAGTTATTTCTACAAATCCTGGTTCATCTATTATTGTCGAGACAGAGTCCTCTTAGCTACCTGTGGTCACGATCCATCCAATCAGTGAGACCATACCTCCCGAACCCGACGTTGTTCAATTAGAAGTTGATCTGGATCCTTTCGTTCTTTTGCCAGAACATCTGAATCCTGAAGTCGAACAACTAGAAATTTTTCCTGTATCGGTTGCCCCACAATCTATTGTAGCCACATATCCATTTCTGAATCCAGACACAAATTTGGTTGCTATGGATCCAACTTCTAGTTCCTGATTGCTTATGCTTTCTATCACGAAGCCAATAATAGATGTTTTGGTGTCAACGTGTAATAAATATTATGGTAGTCAAGCTACTGATCAACCTGCTACCTTGACTAATAATCTATCTACGGAATCGATACCACCAACTGTTTTTCCTGAATTGACAATAAAGCCACCAAATGGAGTCATTCATAAATCAACATTTAATCCTCAAGCCCGAGCTCCTCAAAATTATAATATAGTTGAATATTTGGCTCAATCCCTTTAATCTATGTCAGCACTTGAGGTACTTCAAAATTTTCCCTCCCAGAAACAAGCTTTGTTGTCGGCAATTAGTGGAATCGATCCGACAGATTCCAATCTTGTAGTCTTTAATTATACAGGCTATGTGCCGCAGTTACCAGCAGAATTAGCATTCTCCATCCAAGTAAATGTTCTCAATCACCTCGTTCATCATACTATTATTGATGAGGGAGCATCTACTTGCATTATGTCTCTAAAATGCTGGAATTCACATGGCTTGCCATGCCTATCTCAATCGCCTACGACGTTGAAAGCTTTCGATGGACATACATATAAGCCTTGTGGTATCGTAAATAACCTGCATGTTGAACTAAGGGGAAAAATAGTAAATGTTGAAGTTGAGGTCATTGACAGACCCCTTGATTACAACATTTTACTCGGAAGGCTATGGGTATATGCTATGACTGCGATTGTCTCTACATATTTTAGAATGTTTCCACATAAAGGTGTCATCACAGTCATCAATCAACTCTCCTTCTTTTCCTCTAGTTCCCAGGTAACTAGAAGTGTTCCATTAGTTCACGCACCCCAACTCGAACTTATGAACATTGGTATGGGACTCTTAAAGGATTCTTCCCTCATGGGAAACTTTGCATTACCGCTGCCTACGATGTCGACAGAAATTTTAAACATAGAGATCTGCTACATGATATCTTGCACTCCATCTGGCTTAAGGAAGATTACGGGTGATTCTGAAGTTGTTGCGTTGGATGAATTTCTGTTGCCAAGCCCAATTGAGCTGGCATATCAATCAATTTACATGGCCTGGGCAACAAATTTGAAATCATTGTCGTCAGTCTTTTGGGTTGATCGTTCATTATATTTTGGTACTCCATCTGATCCTTTTTCATCCACATTCTTGACAGATGAGAATATTGTGGAATCCATGATGCCAAAAGGAGAACCATGGGAAGATCGTCATCATCACTCCCATATTCATGATTATGAAGAAGATAATATTATTGAACTATATCACCCATCAACCAAAACTTTATTTTCGAATTATTTTCCCATTAATGCAATCGAATCCAAGTGAAATTGATCAAATATTGAACAAACCATTTCTATCAATATTTCGACCAAACCTGTCGTTGTAGAAAATATTCATGTCATTGTGTCTTGTTCTTCATCAGAACTCGAAACATATCGCTCTCTCTTTCGTGAATTTTTTGATGTATTTTCTTGGTCTTACGAGGAAATTCCAGGCATAGATACTAGTATCGTTGAACACACCGTTAATATGTACCTTGATGTCAAACTGGTACATTAACGCCTTCATTCTGTTCATCCGAAGAAGGCCGCTGCCATTAAAGAAGAAGTTGAAATTTTTTTGCGCGCTGGTTTTATTTACCATGTTCCGCTCACTGAGTGGATTTCCAACATTGTTCCTATTATGAAAAAACAAGGTGCCATCAGAGTGTGTGTCGATTATCAGGATGTAAATCTTGCTTGTCCAAAAGACAACTATCCTACTCCCTTTATCGACCAGATTATTGACGATTGTGTTGGATGTGAAATATTTTCGTTCATGGATGGATTTTCTAGCTACAATCAAATCAATATCCGCCCAGAGGACCAATATAAGACAACATTCATCTGTACCTAGGGCACATTCACTTATCAGAAACTCCTATTTGGTTTAAAGACGGTTGGGGAAACTTTTCAGAGAGAAATGTATTATTCTTTCAATGAAATCAAGCACATTGTTCAACCTTAAATAGATGATTTACTTGCGCATTCAAGAAACCAAACTGATCACCCGATGCATTTGAGACCTATATTTCTATGCTGTCGAAACTAAAAAATATGCCTCAATCCACATAAATGTGTGTTTTGTGTTGGTTCTGGTCGTTTTCTAGGATTCATGGTCTTAAAAGAAGGAAGTCGAATCGACCCTTTGAAGGTCCAGGCCATTCTTGATTTTCCTGTGCCATCAAATTTTCTCCAGTTAAAGAAACTTCAAGGAAAGGCTAACTTCCTAAGAAGGTTCATACCCAACTACACTGAAATGGCTAAAGGAATTACTCGGCTCTTGAAAAAGGGGATTCCCTTCCATTGGGATAAGGTTGCGCAAGCTTCTTTTGATGCTGTCAAGGATACACTTGTTTGGGCGTCATTAATGTATCCCCCCAATTATCAGAGTGATTATTTCCTATATATCGTCGCGACTAATACAACCATTGCTATGGTATTGGTCCAAGTAGAAAATGGGATAGAACATCCAATCTATTATTTGAGTCGTAATCTCAAATACAGAAGTGAAGTATTCATACGTAGAAAATCTAGCCTTGGCGGCCGTTCAAGCTTTCCAAATATTTTGCCACTATATCTTGTTCTGGAAGACCATTGTGTTACACTAAAATTTGTCACCATGACTATCAATTTAGATATATTTCCATCTGATGGAGTGTCTCAAGTGAATCCCCTATGAATCTTGAAGTAAAATAATACCAAGGACAAAAGGAATTTTGGTTTTCACTACTTAAAAAACATTTTTGAGAACCTGCTCGGTTTTCCTGAACAAAACCTGTGCACCTGCACGGTTTTCCTGAACAAAAACTGTGCACCTGCACGTTTTTCCTGAACAAAACCTGCACACCTACGTGGTTTTCCTGAACAAAACCCACACATGTGCAGTTTTTCTAAACAAAACCTGCGCACCTGCGCGGTTTTCCTAAACAAAAAGTGTGCAAGTCCGTTCACGCATGTAAAAATAAAAAAGGTAAGTTCTAGAAGCTTTGTTTGAGGAATATTATCCAAATTAGAAACCGTGAACCATTACATACCTGCACCTCATCCCTTGGTATATGGAACTAATATCCTTTTCTTAAGGATCATATCCCTTGAGAAGTGGAACTAGAAACCTCCTCATCCTTACTATAAATTCAACATAGGAACGAGAGACTTAGAGAGACTTGGATTGGTAAACTCATGCTATTGGTTTTGGGTCTGAAGAGCTTGTCATCAAGGGAAGGAAAGGAGACCATTGGAAGGGGCTTGTGACATCAAGGCAGTAAGTTGTAAGATTCTTTTCCCTTTTTATTTTAATACAAAGTAATTGTTCTTTCCTAATTGCATCTATTTTGATGTTATTTGTGGGATTCCTTGATCACTCACATGGTTTATAACTGATTATTAATTCATTTATATGTTATATGCTAGACTAAGAATTTCATTTACCTTTTCTTTTATATGCGATATGTTTTGATCCCTTTGAATGTTTTTGTCTATGCATCTCTCTTTTGGCGCGTCATGGAGAAGCTGTGGAAATAATTTGGAGAGACTGTAAAGCATTAAGGAAAAGTTGGTTGTCAAAATAATTGAAAGGAATTCTACAAGCACTTCATTAATAGGTAAGTGGTATTTCACATACTACATGTTTCATGTTTCAGTTATAGGCTAAGGAAAGAGCAATTATTTTGTCTGTTTGTTTCTAGTTACTCATTGGAGTACTAGGGCGATCGCTCTTGTTCGCAAGAGGGATTAATACAGATAACAAGTTGGCGACCATACTGGGGAAAGAGTTCTCCTTTTTTTCCTTTGATGCCTTTCGACCCTTTTAAGAATTGAAATTTTTGGTTTGAAGCCTTTGTTTTGTTTTTTTTTTTCTTAATTTTCTTGCCCTGCGCGGTTTTGTTTAGAAACAAAGCACAAATATGTGTATCTTTTCTTTGGAAACAATGCACATGCACACCGAACTCTATTGTCTACCTGTGCAACCCTTTAAAATTTTGAAAAAGTTAAGGTTTCTCTGATTTAAGTCTAAATTTTTTGTTTTTATGATCCTGTTAGATTGTTTACGGTCTCATTAAGTTTGTGTTAAGTCAATTGGGCGTTTTGAATATTCTTTTTTGAGAAACTATTAATTTGATTTCCTTTGCTCATTACTTCGAGGTTTGTCTTAGTTTCTTAACAATTTTTGCATATTTTTGCTTTATTTTGTGTCTGAGTGTTAATCACCTTTGAGTGTTTTTACTTTTGACCTTTGGAATTCTCACCCAATTTTCTTTACTTACACTTGATTGGTTCCTTAGATTACCTTAGTGAAGGAGAATAGTCTTGTTGTTCTTTCGTTGATTTGGAATCATATTTTGTTTGAGAATTCTCTTGCATAGATTACATTTGCTTAACTTAGAATTCTCATTTTCATGATATGAATGAAAATTGTGCATAGATTACATTTGCATAGTTTTCAAGTGAATTGTGCATCGATTACAACAGCATAGTTTACATTCTGAAAAATAAATCGTAGATTTAGATCAGTTTCTTTGATTGTCTTTTTGAGGAAAATCACTTATCTTTACAGTTTTGGGTTTTGAGTTTTGTTGGTTTGGTGATATATCAAAAAAGAGTCTTTCACTTCTGGAATTGGTTGTGTCAATCTCTTTTCTTTCAGTAAATCTCATCATATATTCATTTATGCATATTGTAAAGAGTTATTTCATTGATTGAAAAGATAGTGTTTCTCATTTAAAGATAGTCCTAATTTGAATTTGCATGTTTTTATGTTTGTTTTAAAAACATAAAAAATAAAAAAATAAAAATCGTTTTGAATTTATTAGCATTAGTTTTCTTGATGAAATTAGTGCATTAGAGAATTTGTTATATTTTCTCTTATTTATCAATTTTTGCATTGTTTGAAGTGAACAGAACCTCTCTCTTTACTTTAGTTAGGATTCATCAAAGTGAAAATATTACATTATCATATTCGATTGCATTCAATTTTGGGTCAGGTTGTAACACCACTGGTTTCATATCCATTTTCCCTTTGAGTAAAAAACAACCAAAATAACACAACGCTTAATAAAATCAATCTATAAATTTTTGCATTTTATAGGGTTCATTCCACCAATTTATCTTAGGACAGTGCTTTGGAATAGGTTGTATTTAACATTCCAAGTAGTTAAAACAAACAATAGTATCTTGCGGTAAGGAAAAATTCCAATTGTTGCATTTGTACTTTGGGAAGCTCTTCTTAAAAGAGTCAAGCACGAGGTTATGTCAGACCCAGTGAGGTAATACATACCTACTTCATTGGTGAAGATAGAAGATGTGCATGTAATACAAATGGTAAAACTCGGATTAACCATTGTCAAGGAGCCTAGGGTCACTTGTTAGCAAACCTCAGTTTTACCATGTCGAGGAGCTTTCAAGGGGATTTAGCTTGATATTATGCCATTGTGTGTATATCAGATCATAGAATGTTCCCCTAGGTGCAATTGTCTCAGTTGGTGACCTTAGTGGCCATAATATTTACGCTTTTTCCCAAGGTGACAGTGGAGGGAAGGTCCCACTGTACGTGGAACAGACGTTGACTAGACTCACTTGGACTTTCTGGAGGGTACTCTTCACTTCAAGATGGCATAGTGAAGTTACTTGCATTGGATTGTTTTATTAAGCAAGTTGTCAGGGTAACTGTTCCAACCGCTAGTTTTCCACATTAATTTCCGCGACGTTGGATTTCATCACCAACTAGTAACATGTGGTTTGACTCCTAGATTTGATAGTGTGTGTTCATTTGTTTGTTTTTAATTTTTAGGGATGTTAGGTGTGGATTGTGAATTTGAAATGTTAATAAAATTCACTGAAGTTTAATTTAATGGAAACTGTTCCAGAATTTACCAACCAAGGAACCCCTCTTAACAAGAATCATAGTACTTTTCCTTTCTTTGGAAATGTTGGTCCTCCTTACATGGCTACATTGCCATTACCTGGATTTACAATAGGTTTACCGGTATGGTTATTTTCAACTTCGCTGGCCTTGAATACTCAAATTGTTCCACCTCAACCGAATGCTTCACCTCAATGGAGTTCACCATATCAAGGTCACCAACCTCATGTTTACCCTTTACCTTCTTCAACCAACATGTCTTCCTCCATATATTCTTCTTCGCTTGGTAAAAGCCTTGATGCTTGTAACCAGGTGGCTAAGAAGAAGAAGAAAGGGGAGAAGAAGAAGAAGAAAGATAAGAAATAATTCAACCAACCAACCATGGTTTTAAGTGTTGGTAGTGTTGAGGACACCTCCAACATGCATCATAAACCCAAATACCCTTGAAAGCTTTGTAAGGGTGACTACTCTCAAGAACAATTTCATTTGTTTCAAGTTTGTGTAAAAATGAAACAAACCTATCTCAAGCATAGTTTTCCTTTGTTTCAAGCTTGTAAAAAATGAAACCTATCTCAAGTCCATTTCGGTTATTATTTTCAAGAATTGTTAAACTCATGAAAATCCTAAGATTATTTTTCTATCTTTCATTCTCATAAAACACATGAAAATGCTGAGTTATTTCCGTCTTTTCCTGCTCGTAAATTAAATTGAAAGTCGACCATATGAGTACACTTTTTATCACTTTTTCAAACTCGTTAAAACTTACAAAAAATTGAAACCATGGAGTTCTCTTTTAAGCCCTTTTTAGACTCTTTAAACATGAAAAGATTTCAACCACTTGACTATTCAAACTCGTTAAAGTAAATGAACAGTCGTCTATTTAGTATAAGTTTACCCCTTTTCCGAACTGAATTAGACTATTTACGAAAAAGGTATTTGTTGACTAATCATGGTAAATAGAGTTCTCTCCTGCATTATTTTATCTTTCTTCAGGCTTGAGGGACTAAATTCATGAAAAAGAACATTTGAATTTTACTTATGTTTTTTTTTCTTACTCCTTAAAAATGAAAAACACAAAGTTTTACTTTCTCCAGGCTCGTTAAAAATTTACGTTGAAAGAGATGAATGAGTTGTATTTTTGTGTGTTTTCAAACTCTTTAAACATGAAAATAACATCGAGTTAACCCTACATTGGACTCGTAAAACTTAAACAGTGTAGGAATCGTTGATTACAACGGGACCAAACCACTCCTTCCTAGGGTTCGTTAAAAATACTTTGGAGGACTCGTTCGAAGGATGAGCTTATATGACAAGAAAATGTTACCCTCCTTAAGCTTGAAAAAAATAAATAGGTACTTGCTAGTAATGGAGGGGGGAAATTGGGAAAGAACATTAATTTTTGTATTATTAAAGGTAGTATGTTGCTCTTGAACATGAAACTCCATCACATCTGTGTCTGGGTTGGGAAATCCATTTGCCTCATAGTTAATCAAACCTCATTGAAAGTCTTCAGCTGGTTTTGGGTATTATCGTTGAGTCAAATGTTGCCAAGTCATATGTTGTGCCGCCAATATGTTTAAGAGAAGTCCAACCTCAGTAAAAATTACCTTGCTATTCATAAATTTCAATCACGTCAATCATCCCCGAGTCAATCCTGAATTACTTCAATTTTTTCTTCAAAACTTGACATGTGTTTCATGTCATAGGACCTCCTGCAATAGATCAATTCCTATCGACTTTAGCTCACTATCTAGGAAGTTGATTTAGAAACCTTTTGGTACCTTGGAGCCTGCATGCCTCAATGGCAGCTTTCTCGCTTTTGACAATATGTTCTTATTATTGACCTTTGATCGAAATATTCTATGTGTGTTCGACTTCAAAACATTTAATCACACTTCATAGATTGTACTAGGAGTACCTTGAGGCCCTTGTGGTTTCTCTTGCACTTTTTAATAGTTCGCATCATTGAATGATAATTAAGTGGTTTCTACCATGTTCGACTTCAAGACATTCACTCACATGGTTAGATTCTTACTATGGATCAAGAGATGGAGATCAAGATCCTGGATCTAGTTTCATCCATCCATGATGTGTGGAATTATTTAATATTCATGATTGTAAATATAAATCCATTGACGGATGTGTCCATACTATGTCTACTGTTGACATGGATCTTTGTGTATTTCCCTACTAGTTCATTGAGTTATGTTTACTCTGAGTATGGGAATGCTTACCTAACTGATGTTTATACGAAATCATGATATGGTAATCCTTGATTGTTTGTTTCAGGTCTTTGACCAATTGGTCTTTGCTCTGAACCTTTGACATGATAAAGCACTTCAGTCATCAAACATATTTTATGGCTTTTCACTTTAGGGGGAAATCTGTTACACTAAAAATTTTCACCATGATTTTTGATTTAGATATCTTGCCATCTGATGGAATGTCTCAAGTGAATCCCCTATTAATATTGAAGTAAAATAATATTAGGATCAAAAGGAATTTTGGTTTTCACTGCTTAAAAACCATTTTTGAGCACCTACTTGGTTTTCTTGAACAAAACCTGCACACCTGCACGATTTTCCTGAACAAAACTTGCACACCTACATGGTTTTCCTGAACAAAATTTCCGCATGCACAATTTTTTTGAACAAAACCTACGCACTTGCACGGTTTTTCAGAACAAAAAGTGAACAGGTCTGTTCAAGCACATAAAAATAAAAATGTAAGTTCTAGAAGTTTTTTTTGAAGAATCTTATCCAAATTAGAAACTGCGAACCACTACATACATGCGCCTCATCCCTTGGTATATGGAACTATTATCCTTTTCTTAAGGATCATATCCCTTGAGAAGTGGAACTAGAAACCTCCTCATCCTTCCTATAAATTCAACATAGGAATGAGAGACTTAGAGAGACTTGGATTGGTAAACTCATGTTGTTGGTTTGGGGTCTGAAGAGCTTGTCATCAAGGGAAGGAAAGGAGACCATTGGAAGAGGCTTGTGAAATCAAGGCATCAAGTTGTAAGCTTATTTTCCCTTTTTATTTTAATAAAAAGTAATTGTTCTTTCCTAATTGCGTCTATTTTGATATTACTTGTAGGATTCTTTGATCACTCACATGGTTTATAACCGATTATTGATTCATTTATATGTTGTATGCTAGACTAAGGATTTCATTTACCTTTGCTTTTATATGCGAGATGATTTGATCCCTTTGAATGTTTTTGTCTATACAGATCTCTTTTGGTGAGTCATGGAGAAGCTGTGGAAAGCATTTGGAGAGATTGTAAAGCATTGAGGAAAATCTGGTTGTGGAAAGAGCTAAAAGGACTTCTACAAGCACTTCGTTAATAGGTAAGTGATATTTCGCATACTAAATATTTCATGTTTAAGTTATAGGCTAAGGAAATCGCCATTATTTTGTCTATTTGTTTCTAGTTACTTGTTGGAGTACTCGATAGATCGCTCTTGTGCACAAGAGGGATTAATCCGGGTAATACATTGTCATTTCAAAATGCAACCCCATGACTTACATTTTATCATGTCAATTGCTAGGGGGCAAGTATTCAAAATGGATTGTCATTTTGCAAGAGTTTGATTTGGAATTCATCAAATCCAAGTCAAAGAAGTCTTTAGTTTTAGCTGAGCTTCTCTGCAACCTTCCCTCTGATAGTATTACTACTACATTGGAACCATCTATTCCTGATGAGTCTTTGTTTCTGATCGGATCATTTGATCCTTGGTATGGGGATTTTATCATTTATCTCTAGACCTATACTTTTCGGCTTGATACCTCTCTCTCTGAACAACGACGTATTTGATACTAAGCCAAATATTATCTGATAATCGGTGATACACTTTATCGTTGTGGTGTCGATATGTTTTTAAGGAGGTACCTCACTCATGAGGAGGCCAAAAAGGTTTTAAATGATTGTCATGTTGGGGCTTGTGGTGGACACTTGTCTGGATACGCTACTGTGTAGAAGATACTCCATGTTAGTTACATTTGGCCTACCATATTCCACGATCACATCCTCGTGGTTAGAAGTTGTCATGTGTGCAAGATATTTGATCTTAAAATCCATAAATCGCCAGCACCAATGCATCCTGTCATATTTGTGGGACCATTTGAAAGATGGGGCTTTGACCTCATGACCTGTAACCCTCATTCATCCATGGGGCATGGTTATGGTAGACTACTTTAATAAGTGGGTCGAAGTGATGCCTACATTTAATAACATAGGACAAAAAATTGCATTATTTTTCTTTAATCATGTCATATCACAGTTTGGTGTACCACAGGCTATAGTCACAGATCAAGGTTCACATTTTCGCAATCACATGATGAATGAATTGAATACCAATGATAGTTCTACTCCTTATTATCCACAATCAAATAGAAAATTTAAGGATATTAACAAGATTCTTAAACAAATGCTTCAACGAATGATAGGAGTTCATAAACGAAACTGGAATTTGATCCTGTACTTGGCTTTGTGGCATAACGAACCTCGGTGATAAACGCAACTGAATTTACCCTGTTTCAATTGGTGTATGGCCTGGAAGCTATCTTGCCTATCCAATGTGAAATATCGTCATTAAAACTCGCAATTGACTTGTTACCTGACACATCTTCTAAAGAATCGTGTCTTTTTAACCTCATCCATCTTGATGAAATGTGTCGTGAAGCCACATTGGCCAACGAAGCACATAAGAGACGTATAAAGGTGCAATACAACAAGTATGTCCATCCTCGCATCTTCTCAAAGGGTGACTTGGTCCTTCTTTATGATCAGGAAGATGATGCAATAGGTGTAGGTAAATTTGAGCCATTATGGAATGGCCCCTATATTTTCAAAAGAGTTCTTGCTAAGGGCACCTGCGAGTTAGTAGATTATGATGATATTCCATTAGCGCAGCCCCGAAATGGATTATATCTGAAATGTTGCTATGCTTAAACATCAGTGTAGTAAATTGTTGTACTATATTGTATATATGCTATTGATTTGCATTTATTGTCTTAGTTTGTTTTTCTAGAGTTTTCTTGAAGTTATTAATCTACTTTACATTTCATCGCAAATGTCTGAATATTTGGAACCATTCATTGGGTATGCTGATGGTGTTGGTCATAGTATGCAAAATTTATCCTTTGTAGCGTGGGTCATTTTCGCTTCGAACAACAAGTTAGCAAGTTTTCAAGGGATTTGTATCGGTCGATCTACAAACAATATCACTGAGTATAGCACGTTGATCAAAATTCTCTTTGATCCCATTTCATTTGGTATTAACTGCATCATCATTAGGTTAGACTCACAACTTGTGGTATTGCTACTAGTGTTTATACTATCAGAAATCCAACACTATATCGTATGTTCCTAAGAGTTCGACTTTTGGAAAGACATTTTGATTTCATTCAATATAAACACATTTCCAGAAACTTGAACACATCAACTGATTATTTAGCGAATTATTTTAAAAACAGACATTTGCAACACATGTAAAGACATATTTTCATTTCACATCACATAATTGAATAGGATTTCACAATAAACATAGGAAAACACTGAAAACAAATAGATAGATAGTTATAGGTTTTTACAAAATTTGTGCCCAAGACACATTGGTCATCTGACCTCAAAATGTATGCAAAATGTAAAAAGTAAACTAGTGATTCTCATGATAACATGCTACCGATCTAGATATCATATGCAATAACCGCATCCAACAGTTAGGAACACCAATAGTGTGGTGCTGCAGTCTCATGGGTAACTCTAGAATCTAGTAATTCGGAATCCCAAAGGTCAACCCTTGAATGTGCTGTTGTATCTCAACAAGAGTCTCAACCATATCCAAATCTTGAAGGATTGCTCTCCAGACATCCCTCTCTGTTGGCTCGTCTGCTCCCTGCTATGGCTGTCCCACTGGTCGAACTCGAACTACATCTACATTAAATCAAAACTTTAGTTTAGTCTTGGGAAAACATAAAAATACAAAAACATGTATAAACCTTAGAAAAATAAAAAAACATGGTCAAAACATTCTTACCAATTTCACCCCATTAAGCATCGTTTTGTAAAGCCAAATCTGGATCTCCTCGGAAGTCGACGCTTGTGTATGCATAATCATCAATGGCGACCATATTTCGCCTAAACCAGGCAAAGAATGGAGCCGAGAACACCATGGTCGATTGACCATGTCTAGCCATCAGTTCTACCCATCTCTGCATCCTTGGATCTCTAGGGTCAGATACCCCCAGTGTCACATGATGGGGCTGCATCAATGGAATCTGCTCTAAGGAAAAATAAATGAGGATCGAAACATAGTTCAAATTTTTCTTCCCTCCTCCCTTTTCCTTGCTCAGTTTTTCTTTCATCTAAGAGAGGACAACTTCATCCCAGTTGAAAACTGTTGGTTCTAAGCACTCTAGTGCATATTGCATGTAAGATCTGTTTGCTATGTGTAGTGTAGCGGTACCAGCAAACTTTGCGATAGTGAATAGGATGGTTCTCAATGGCAAGTCACATACATCGCGGATGTTTATTTTCCCATCCTTACTAGGTTGAGTCCCTGGATTGCAATACTGCAATATATAATCTCTCACTGTCTCTCCTTTGAGAGCATACCCTGAAAGAGAAATGGGCAGACCTCTCCTCGATAATCCTGTGAGAAAATAGATATTATCCACTAATATTGGGACCACTTTGTCCCTAATGTGAAATTCCTCTATTGTTGGATCCCATGATCGAACAAGGAAATAAAATAGTTCCATCTGTTGCCTCATACCCGACAGTCCGGAGTACTTTAGTAACCCACAGTCTTTGAGGGCTCTTACAATGCCCAGGTAATTTAGGGAAATCATTTTTTGTTATTCATGTTCTCTTTCCCTCCATGTAATCGTCATTTTGGTCCGATGAATCCCTGAAACACAATCATAATACCCATAAGGATCCATTTCATGCAAAAAACTAGGCAAAATTTGGGCACACTGCAAAGAAAAAAATGGGAATTGTGCCCAACGTACCCCAGGTCAAGGATCAGTGCATTGAAAGTGCATCTAGCCTTCAATTCCAGTGCACTGCAATGCACCTTTCAATATTCAAGGGTGAATTTCCTTATGTGAAAAATAAATTTACCCTACGGTGCCCAAATCCCTAAAAAATTGCAATAAAATGAAACATAAATTCTACTGAAGGAAAGAGAAGGTTCATAGATCCAACCTAGATCGAACAGCGAGGAAAATCGTCCACAAAATCTCTTGCAATCAATTGAAGTTCGGGGGAAAATAACTAGTTTAGAGCTCAAAAATCCAAATGGTAACTTTCATATGGTAAAAATGAATGGTAAAACTCTTAGTAATTAGTCATTTGATTATTTTCAAACCATATTTATTAATATGACTATGATTTTTATTAATTTTTTACTATGAAACAAGTATTTTTAATCCATTTAATATTTCTCTGAACAAGTTTTACAACTGACATAGCAGATTAGTCATGCACACTTGTTCAAGAATTATTTGACCACAAAGCATACTTTTATCTTTATTTTTCGAGCTTTGATAAAAATGAAAAAGGACTTGAAGCACACTTTTATCTCTTTTTCGAGCTTCGATAACAATGAAAAAGGAACCCCTGGAGTCTTCTTTTAGCTCTTTTCAGACTCTGATAATGTGAAAATATTGTCGAGCACTTCCCTTTTCAAGCTCGTATAAGTAAATGAAATGACATCTACTCAGTATAAGTTTAACCCTTTTCCAGAATGAGATAGATTATTTACGGAAAAGGAAAACCTTAGTCAAACATGGCTAGGAAGTTCACTCAAATATTATTTTACACTTTTTCGGATCTGAGCAGAAAATTTACGAAAAAGGACTCATGGAGTTTTCTTTTTTTCTCTTTTTCAAACTCTCTAAATATGAAAAAGGGTTGGGATGTCACTGTCGTTAGGCTCGTTAAAACATAAAACAACAATGGGCTTGTCGATCATGGAAAGAATTGAGTTTCATTTATTGCTAGACTTGTTAAATTATTAAATAGCGATGCATATTCACCCGAAGGGTTGAATTATAGATCAAGCATATTTTATCCTCCTCAAGATTATTAAAAAATAAAGAGGTACTGGTCGAAAAATGACCGAGGAAATTTTGGGAAAGTGAACTGAACACTTTTACGGTAGCAAGTCACTCTTGAACATGACACTTTCACTCCATCATCGTGACTTTTGGGTTGGGTAACCTTCTTGATGGTTCATTCATACCTATGGTTCATCATACCTTCACTTTCATGATACTATCCTTAAACATTGCTATAATGCCAAGAGCCATTCCCAAACGTAACTTGCATTTCGTGATAAAGTGGCTTCATGTCGACATCATCTCATCATCCAGGAATTTTACTTAGAAACATCATCTTCCAGTACCATGAGGCTTGTTACAACATCGACAAGATCCTTGATTTTGGACCTTTCACCGAAATAATTTTTTTTGGCGTTCGACATCAAATCATCTATTCACGCCTTACAAATGTTACTGCAGTACCTTGAGAGCCATTAACATCAATGGTGGTTCTCTCACATTTGTTAACAACTCATATCATTGGCTGGTAATCAAACTATGTCTTACCATGTTCAAGTACAAATCATGTATTCGCATGGCTAGACTTGTACCCAAAAAATCGAGTGAATGAGATAATAATACCTTGGATCTAGTATCATCTATCTAGGTTGCGATTTCAAGATTTTTGTACACATCATCTGTACGATGGCTTTACATACAGATCGTCATCCGAACATGGGACTATATCTGTAGGCATGTTTGTATTGGGAAACATTCCAATGTAGACGACTCTCTGAACTATGTACATGTTATTAGATATTTTATGTGTTGAGCATGGGAATGCCTCCCTCAACAACTTGTGATCAAGATGAAAATATCATGATGTAATGTATTGTAATATTGATGCAGGTCGCCACTCCACTTCAGTTCCATCTCATCACATC
This sequence comes from Pinus albicaulis, assembly GCA_034641835.2. NCBI lineage: Eukaryota > Viridiplantae > Streptophyta > Pinopsida > Pinales > Pinaceae > Pinus > Pinus albicaulis. The sequence goes on along the minus strand of JAXQQM020082412.1, from coordinate 5,523 downwards.
GTAGAGCATCTCATCCAAATATATTATTATTATTTTGACTTCATGCTTTAGGGGGAAACTGTTATAGGTAAATTTGGGCATCATCCCCCATGACTTGGTCAAACTGGACATCATCCCCAGGACCAATTAAATAGGGTCTATAATCCCCTTATATTTCAGTTACTATATGACCTAAGAGAAGAACAATTCATTCATGGCTTCTATTGTGATATTTACAAGGTTTGAAGTATATGTTATATCACTTATTGACTCCCCAAAATAGTCTCTAAAGGGACTAACTACATTTCATATGCAACATCCTCCATTCAAGGGTGCACTACAATGCACTTCCTGACATTCAAGAGTGCGTTGGTCATCTAGGAGCGGAATTATCATTGTTCCAGGAATCTCCACATGGCCAGTGTCTTCTAGAAGAGTCCATATGTGTCAAAATTCGAATCCAAGTGTCCACTTAACACCTCTGAACTTGGAAACATGCCTTGCCTATTATTAGAAAGTCATTCATTAAGAAAATACCATCAGTTCCCTATAAATTGAGCACATATCCTAGTGTTAGGGAAGGAATAATTTTGGTAAATAAATGTTGTTGGATTCTCATTTGAGATAGTGAAAGTACTGATATGTTGTTGGTATGATGTTGGATGTGATGAGGTTGGGATGAAGCTGGAGTTGGTGGCAAAAAATCGATCATTGGTTGTAACCTCCCCCTCCTAGTCTTTAATAAATATTGTTGTTCATTTTCCCATATATATGTCTCTATTTATTGTGCAATTTATTCTTGAATGATATATATATTTCATATCTAATCAATTTTATTGAACAATATAGGTAGATATATGTATATTTCATGTTGTTTTTTGTTTTTTGTTTGTGTTTGCAGGAATTGATCTGGCGATCTAGGTTGTATTAAGAGCGACAGAAACAACGACATAAGGAGAAGGAGAAGTGCTTGGATCACAAGTAGTTTCTTTCACCATTCTATACATCTTCTTATTTTAGAGAAAGTGATAGTAAATTCTTTCTTCTATTGTTCTAAGTGACTAGCACCACACTTAGGGAATTTGGTTTATCTGTAGATCACAATTCTGAATAACAGTAACCAACGGGAAGACAGGATTTAGAAGCCAAAAGGGTATCCAACACTTTAGAAGCTTCATCCATATAAGGATAGAGGTGAATGGGATGGTTCCCTTCATACAACCTATAGGGGAATTTTATTTTACCCTGTTTCTTATGAGTCTTATTATCTCTAGCAAAAGGTTCATCATCAACATGATACCCAGAGGTTGATGATGAAGGATGAATGGGAGAAACGAACCATGCTTCTAAAATCTTGGGAATAGAAGGGAAATCACGAAGAATATGGTCACCCTTACATAGCTTGCAAGGGAATTTGACTTTACAGGACCAATGAGAGGTTTCTCAATAGTAGTTTCATGGGTAACAATAATTGATGATGTGCCCCCTAGCTTATTTTCTTTCTTCTTATTTGACTTATTCTTCTTATTCTTAGCAACCTAGTTACGAGAATCCATACTTTCACCAGGTGAAGAAAAGGGAGGCGTCAACCTTAAGACCAACATGGGATTGACACGATTTAGTTGGAGGAGAAACTAATTGAGAAACAATTGGTATATTCGGGAAGGTTTGCAGCCTAGTGGTGTCTCCCAAAATATAAGTAACGGTATGTGGGAATCAAAATCTATAGTAGTGTTGTGTGATGTGTAACCATTCGATGAGAACGTCCCAAAATATACTCTCATACATCAATATACTTCCATACGTGGGACAGGATATCACCCCTGGGTTGTAATTCATACTATTAGCGACATCCCCTACGCTTAGCGACATCGGAACACGTCTCTAGCTTAGACCTCTAAATGTGATTTGTTAGGTTCCAAATGCTCCTCAGTTTGATTGAATAAATTTTAAGGTTGATCTTGAATTATGTCTCATTTTCAAAGCCCTACCGATGTCATATGAATCCATAAAATGCAGCTAAATGAGAAAATAACCATTCATTTCGATGAATCCTACGTTAATGAGGGAGAGAAAAACTCACACAATCAATGCAGAAACAAAACAAATGTATAAAACGACATTCAATTTTCTCTTCAAGTGTGGAATTTTAAAGTGAAAGTTCACTAAATGCACTAAGAAGCGAATCGAAATGAAATTTTCATTTTCTAAAGCGAATTGAAACATTTTTTTTTTGTATTTTTCTTATAAGCACAATACAAAATGTAGAATGTGAATTAATCAACAATGGTTTGAGTACTAATGAAATCTCCCAAACATGCATGCAAGAGGCAAAGATTTCGAAAATCAAAGAGAGACGTAAAACATTTTATTCAAAACATAGCACTCTTCATTAACACATTGATTAATCACTCAAAGAAAACAAACTTCTATCGGAGGACAAGAAATTGTAATCTATGCTTGATGGTGAATAGAAACTCAAATGCATTCAGAGTTGACACTTGAAAAGTACTATTCGAGAGAACCAATCGAAAGACGAAATCCAATCAAACATTAAGCCTGAAAGATATGGCAAGACTTGATCAAATGAGAACTTTGGCAGTCAACAAAGTAAGCAACCACTCGGATGGCCCGAGGACACCTAGAAACCCTAGGAACACAAGGATGCAATAGCTTCACAAAAGAGAAAACAAAGGTCTAAAAATTGAACCAAAAATGTCACTGAACAGAGAATAAACAGAGCTACTCAAACAAACATAAACACTCAGAAGGATAAGACTCATTGGCTGACCAAATGAAGGAAACCATAAAAAAATCACACACATGAATCAACGCAACTGTTTAGGCCACAACCTGCGTTGGAAGGGTAAAATCACGACTATGTAAAATGCATACCACGCTGATTGGTGCGACTGTCAGAGCAATAACAGTGTCGATTAAGGAAAAGATTAAAAAATAAAATGGTTTTTGAAACTGACGCCAGGCTTATCACTTCATCAGAGAGATAAAGGTCTATAAGCAATTACAGGAGCTACAAAGACAAGGATATGGACCCTCAATGAAAATCGAAGACAAGACAAGAAATCAAAAATCGAAAATAGGAGACTGAAAGACTAGCAATCCCTAGCGGAGTCGCCAATTTGTGATGCGGGAAAATCCTCTCTGCGGACAAAGACCATCCCTCTAGCCCTAGGGCCAGTCTAGTAACAACATGGAACAATTAGAAACCTACTTTCCTAGATTATAAATGCATGCAGATCGTGAATAGGTCACCTACCTCAATCTGATGCTAATTCCTGTTTGAATCCTTTGGTCCTTCGCGTTCTGTGGTCATATCTTCGCTGCTACTGGTGATCGGTTACCTGCACAAGGGATAAAAAAACAACAAACATGAAAGCATAACATATATAATGCATATACAACCTACTTAGCTAATTAAGGAAAACTAAGAATCCAATCACTCATTAAAGACAATAATGGAAAGCATGAACCAATCGTATTATATTAAAATAGAGAGGGGGAGTTACAACCTGCGCCTTGATGTCGAAGCTCTCCTTCGATGGGTTCGTATCTAGGCACATCTCTAATGCACTTTTCAACTTTATGTAGAGGGAAAAAGGTCTAAACTCTCACTCGATACCTATAGCAACTAAATATCTCTCTGTTTTTATTCTATATTTGTTATAACTAGCAGAGCTATGGGATATTGTCCATTATATAGCAAAGGAGGAGAAAGCATGGATCCACTTTAGGTGGGGAAATGGGTTATCCCTTTGGGTGGTTCCACTTTTGTAGGAACAAAGAGCCCAAAGGGAGAAGCTTGGCTCTATCTTGGAGAAAAAACAACCAGCTCTCCGCCACGAAGCTTCCAGATCTTGAAGCTTCACTTCCATTTAAAAAAAAATCCTAGAAGAGGATCAGTGTGAGTATGATACTCATTCCATGCCGATCGGCACAGCCCTAGACCAAAAAGAGGCCATTGGAATGAGAAAGACATGGAGAGGGTGGGTCGCTGTAGATAATAAGGGTTCCAATGAGCTTCTCCAAGAATGGTGAACATAGAGTTTAGTCATTGTGTTGAAAAGGAAATGAAGGCATATTTTCATGTGGAAAGCAGGCACAAGGGTCACTGTTAGGGGTCTCCAGGATCAGGAACGGGGAGTACAAGTACAATGAAAAATTACTGTGTAATAGTGACAGAGTGTGATTTATTTTGAAATGTGTATCTTTTCTTTTTGAAAGTGTCAGAAAGGTTTGAGTGTGACATCAAGTGTGTTATTAGTCCTCAAAGTGACATTACAACGATCGGTTTTGATATTTCATTTGTTAGAAAATTATATATTACAGAGCAATGCAACACATAAAATATGCCGAAAATACAAGCACACAAAACACATAAAACCAGAGAGACACAAATATATGTGGTTCACCCAGTTTGGGCTACGTCCACCTCGAATAGCCAGTCCTTCCTTTCTATTATCCAGCAAAATGAAGAGACACAACCTACAACAGATCAGTTGTAATATCCTCTGTTCTTTCTCACAGTCTCCCTCTCTGTTTCTCACTCTGAGAATACACATACAATACACAGCTGCAATAAAATACCCTCATAAAATCAAGGGGTTTCCTTCTAGGGCAAAAAACCCTAAACTAAACATAACTTCTACCGTCAGATCATTTGCCTAATGAACGGCCTAGATTGACTAGAAATTACTATACTTTTACAAGGCAATTTTACATATGTTTTTAGCTTCGGGGGCACTGCCCCCAAAAACCCCCACTAGGGGGGGGGCTCCATAAAGTTGCTGCCGCTCCCCCTTGGACCCCCCACGACAACGATTAATTTACGGGAGGCGTTGCCGCCCCATTTAAGGTACAGGGGTCCAATGCTGTGATACAAAGTAAATAAGATAATCAGGCTCCACACCCAACATCATTAGCACTAGTTTCCATTTGTTCCTGCATATATTTTTCATGTTATCCTTGAAAGAAAAAGCCTACCATAATTGACAATTTATTTGTTAGTAGGGTTGGTTGTTTTGATTTAAAAGGACAATTGACCTACGTAACATTTTGGTGCCATTGTTGGGGAGGCTGTTATATGTGCTTGTGTGTGACTAGTTTATTTACATGGATTGATTGAAACTGTGGTAGATGTTGTTTTGTGGATTAATTCCTCTTATAGACAAGAGAAATCTCCCTAGTACCCCAATAGGTAACTAGAAACAAAGAACCATTGAATGCCTCTTTCTCTAAATATTTTTATTTTAGATTATTACAACTTTTAAATAAGGAGGTTATGCCCCTACCATTCAATAGAGACGTTTGATGTATCCTTTTTTATTTCACTCCAAAAAAATTCTTCAATGCTGAGAAGAATCTGTAATCACAAATAATGCAAAGGATCAAAGCACCTGTAGTGTATAATAATCATAAATAATAGTTCAACTTAGTGATCAAGGAGTCTAAGTATTGACATCATTTCCATGAATTCAGAAACAAGACAATGAGAAAAATAGATCCATATGTATTATCAGAAATTAA